>CABHPH010154016.1:0-22306 GCA_902168325.1 Peromyscus nudipes
AATAATGTTACCTCTGTGTGACAGATGATATATGATAACATTAAACAGGAAAAGAGTTTATTACTCATGAGATAATGGATTTAATTTTCTCTGTAAGTATAAAGTAATTTTTAACAAAAATTATAGAAATAGCTTTAGAATTTCTGATGAGTACAATTTCACTCCCATATTCTATGTATACATATATAATAATGTAGTATAATACACTACAGCAATCTATATACACAATAACAATGTGACATCTTTGTAATCTCTGGAAATGGGCACTCTGATTCCGTTCTTACCTTAATTTTCACATCCCTCAGTGCAACCTTACACTCTCATCTCACTGTGAGACAGTGATGTAATAAGAAAAGATATGATACTTGTAAAAAAGAAATCACAAGGAAGGGAATGAAAGGGTTTATATGGAAATTAAGATAGAAAACCCGTGGCGCAAGTCTCTCTTTTTCCTTTTTGTGCACCATTTCTTTAGTGAAGAAAATGTGGATTTAATGAAGAGAATTCACAAAGAATGCATCCTCATGATGGAAAGAGTGAGGCAGTTAATTCCATAAAGTCCTTGAAGCACCGCATCATTCGTTAGCAACCATGTTTAAATACAGGTGTGAGAGTCTCATGTATTCCCAACGTCCCAGCACTGTTGAGACAAACCCTTAGTCTCACTGGCCAGGCCATCTAAATGAGTCATTGACCTCCACGTTCAGGAGAGAACCTTGCTTAAAAATCAAAGTGATGTTGAGGAAGAAACCCTTTATTATCCAGTGGTTTTCATATACTCCTTCCCACATAAAGCCACCACATATGTACACACACATGAACATGTACACAAACATATACCATTCAAAATTCATGATTATCTGTCTCCTAAATTATCATAAAGATAGTAATAATTTATTCCTTCAATGAAGAGCCTCACATATTATTTTTTTAGCTGTGTTCTACAATTGGGGTTGCAAAATGCAGAGTGTGTAGTGAATGCAATAAGTAAAATAATTTTGTAATATGAAAAACAGATGCTGAAGCCCCCTACCTATATGTTGTCATGTCTGTTACTAATCATAAGTGATATTCTCTATCACTTATTATACATCCAATGTAAGTTTACCAATGTGAAAATGAGCCATTTATTAGAAAAAACTTGAGGACATGATACTAATTTCCTCTTGTTAATATGGTAAAAATTCCTCTTATTCATAGAATCATTGTAGAAATGAAAAGAAAACATGAAATAGAATATCCATATGAAGTACCCCTGCTCATTGTATTTATTTATTTATATATTTAATTAATTTAAACATTTTCTCACATATACATCCTGAACATTTGTAATTTTTTTACCCCATGTTCCAATTTTGTGACTGTCCTTATGTTGAAACTCTTCTTTTCTCCGAAGACATCCTCCTCCTATTCCAGCTGGACATATACACGGGGTATTGTTCAGAGCATGTACATTTTATAAGAGATAATTAAGAGTAATGTTATTTTTATACTTTTAGAGGCCTTTGGGACTTCTCTGTAGTGGGAAAATATTATATGGACACTATATCCCTCTTGGGACTAGAATTTTCATGTAAAAATAAATGGATAGTAGGGGTATTGTTATCCACTAATGTATGACACTACCATTCAAACTATTTTTTGAATTCATTTTATAAACTTAAATATAGTAGGTTTTCTTTTTGTTTACTACATCCATGGTATTCATTTCTCTCCTCTAGTCATTTGTCTTTCCTGTCTTTCCACCACATATCAACTTAAAATATTCCACCTCAGTCTCCCCCTCTTTACTTTCATATTATGTGTATTCTAATATAACCTTCTCCATCAAGGCATGTCTTTTCAATGTTGAGGGTTCTGTTTTTTAATTTAAGGCTTCATTTTTTTAACATTGAGGCCCCTAATATTCTATTTCTGTTTTCATTATCTCTACAGGCACTCCAAACTGCACACATTCTTATCAATGCCATCATAATGAAGTGTGCTCCTTAGTTTCTTGTCTTAAAGCTTCAGGATGCTAGACCTTACATTGAAGACTTGATTTCATTTTGAGATGACTTTTGTGTAGGATGAGAAATAAGAACCTAGTTTCAGTCTTATACATGTGAATATCTTGTTTACAGCAACAATTTTTGATGACACAATGTTAACTCTAATGTATTTAATGTAATTTTGGAAAATTTTGGGGAAGTGCAGTTGCATGCTTTTCTACTTTTATTCAATTAAAACAGTATTAATAGACAGGATTAATCCTTTTACATACAACAAGCACATTGTATTAACTTCATCCCAGTCTTCAGTAAGTAAATTTATTTTCCCCGAACTGTACAGTAATTTATTGAAGAGTATTGCAAGAAATATTTGTTCTATAGTATCTCAATTTATTGTATCCAAGTTTTGGATATAGGAAGTAAAATAATAATTCATATGAGTTAATATATTGATAAGGAAAAGGAAATTTTTTATCTGCTATTTGTAAGTGATGTTGGATATCTCAAATCTGAAGAAATAAATTTCTCAGTAAGAAGATAATATACCACCTTGGGAATGAAAAGCATTCATATTTGCCTATGTTGGTAATATGTTAAGAATTTAACAAATTTCAAAGACCCATCTTTTCTGTTGATTGTCAAACAAATTTTCTGAACTGAATCTTTCATCATGGAAGTTTAATTCCTGGGCTCGGTGACCAAGCAATTGGAGTACTACATGTGATGTCCTCAGGAAAGAAAGTTTTAACAAATTTAGTTATGATTCTTTGCTCTCATGGAGGACAAATTTATAAATTTACCTTGAATATCTTACAAATTGTATATTTGTACATTAGCATGCACAAATGATTACAGATTACACACAATATTATTGATTAGGAATTAAAAAATAATTTTGTTAAACACTTGCTTCTAACACAATTATTGAGTAATTAGTAAACATTATTGTGTTGAATATTCCATTAAATAAGTGATTATTCAAATTATCTGGTTAGAAATTAGATGACTTGATGGTTTTTGAGGAGATTGTTCAAAATCAGCTTCTGGCACCTGACTTCTTATGAACTAACTAACATTAATTTCACGATCATAATCTATGAAATGCTAATTCACAATTCCAGTGACTGTGTATTGTAAAAAAGAACACATCTTGTAATCAATCTCCATAGTTTCTTGATATTACATTCTTCTTATCCCTCTTTTGAAAATTTTCCTCTGCCCTAGAAATGATGGGGCAAGACTCTTGGTATAGGACTACAATCATCTGACAGTTATTTTCAGCAACTTATATAAGTTATACACCAAAAGTTTCTATATTCTCCACCATTCAATAGAAGAAGCTTATTTACTAAAGTTTATAGTGACACTCTTTTCTATAATAATCATAATTATTTTAAAGAGATCTTGGTACCCATACCCTTTTAACTAAACAACAGTCAATTCTCTACTAGAGCTTATGATTTCTGTCACCCTGGGAATTTTAGCAGACAGATAGCACTAGTAATTATCTTTCCTGTGGAGCATGTCTCAAATCATACTAGAGAAGAATTTTCATCCACCATTGCAGTTATGACACTACAGTAGAGGTTGGAAGAAATTCCTGGCACACTCTTCTCATGTACCATAGAAGTCAAAAATAGGCAAGAAAAGTGAAGGCTCTTTCCCCAGCATTCATTCTCTGGGTATATGAAATAGGTATATATTATTTTTTTAAACTCTCATTGATTTCTCAAAATCATATAGTCATAAATACATGTCTGTACTATTCTTGGAAATAGGAATAAGTGATTATTAAATAAGTGATTATTTGAGTTATCTAGTTAGAAATTAGATGACTTTATGCTTATTGAGGAGCTCTCTCAAAATCAGCTTCTGGGACCTGACTTATGATCTAACTAACATTAATTTCACAATCACAAACTATGAAATGCTAATTCACAATTCCAGTGACTGTGTATTGTAAAAAAAGAACACGTCTCATAATCAATCTCCATAGCTTCTTGATATTACACTCTTCTTATCCCTCTTTTTACAACTGCCTGGAAATGTTTCTGCTAAGTTTGAAAAAGAATGGTCTTATCAAGAAGATAGCATGAATAGAGAGGGGACTCTGGGGACTCCACACCATCACTGCTGAACTATTAATACTGAAAGGTTGTATATTCATGGAGAGAGAAAATCATTATTGTCAATTGTATGGACCACAGATGACTTGGGTTAAAATAAGTAGTTCAGAAAACAAGCCCCAAATCTACGAACCTTGAAGGTCATGATGAAGAGTATGGAGAGGTTGCTAAGAATTGGAGGAAGAAATTAAAGGATGTAGGTGAGAAAGTAATTATAGTACAAATAACAAAATGTTTCAATAAAACAAAATGTTCTATGCCTTGGGATGGTCTGTATGTCAAATGCTCTGATTGGTCAAAAAATAAAACACTGATTGGCCAGTGGCCAGGCAGGAAGTATAGGCGGGACTAACAGAGAGAAGAATTGAGAGAACAGGAAGGTGGGAGGAGATACTGCCAGCCACCACCATGACAAGCAGCATGTAAAGATGCCGCTAAGCCAAGAGCCACGTGGCAAGGTATAGATTTATGGAAATGGATTAATTTAAGATATAAGGACAGTTAGCAAGAAGCCTGCCACGACCATACAGTTTGTAAGCAATATAAGTCTCTGTGTTTACTTGGTTGGGTCTGAGCAGCTGTGGGACTGGCGGGTGACACATGAAATATGTTTGTAAGTGGATGAAACTAGTAAAAATAATCCAGAGTGTAGTAACCCAGATTCACAAATACAAATATGGTATATATTGATTTACATGGCATTTTAGCTGTGAGGTCTTTGATAAGCAGACTACAATACATACAACCACAGAAGTTAGGTATAGAGTAAGGGACTTGTGTGAAGAAAGGAACCCAAGGAAGGGGAATTGAATAGTTATAGATAAATTGGGAGGGAGTCATTTAATGGGAGGATCAAATTGGAAGGGTGAGGGAGGAAAAGAATAAAGGAAGGAACACAGGAGGGTACTGATAAAAAAAAAGTATACATATATGAAAGAAACCTAAATTGAATCATCAAATAAACTAATACAAAGCCCCAGCTGGAAATCTCTTGACAATCACTGAAACCTCCCAGACAGGAGTTATCCCCAGTTGATAACTGCTGGCCAAAGAAATAATGGTTTTCTCCAACAGACTCACTGTGTACTCTAACCACACAGGTCCCATGCCCAGTAACTGATGGACAACACAAAAGAAACTCAATGGCACTTTTCAAGGTTTCTCTCTCTCTCTCTCTCTCTCTCTCTCTCTCTCTCTCTCTCTCTCTTTGTATAGTAATTTGAGCAGTTTTTTCATTACAGGTCCTTTGCTTGAATATTATGGTATCCAGTATTGTGTTTTGTGGGATATCTGTTTGTGTGTATCTCCACCTCAGCATGTGTTTCTTGTGTTTCTCTTTGACCCTTTTTTCTACTTGATTTATTTAAACTTATTTTATTTCATGTCTCTTTCTTTTCTAATGGGAAAGAGAAAGAAAGGATGCTGATTTGGATGGGTAGGGAAGTAGGGGGGAATCTAGGAGGAGTTGGGGAAGGTGAAGTCAGGTTCCAAATATATTAAATACAGAAAATAAATAAATCAATATATAAATAACACTAATAAAAAATTAAAAGGGAGAAAGGTGGATCAGTGGTTTTTTGAAGGATCGTTTGGGGACATAATTTAGTCCTGTTAAAGCATTGCTGTTTTTACAAATTATGTATTTTCTCGCTGGGCGGTGGTGGCGCACGCCTTTAATCCCAGCACTCGGGAGGCAGAGCCAGGTGGATCTCTGTGAGTTCGAGGCCAGCCTGGGCTACCAAGTGAGTCCCAGGAAAGGCGCAAAGCTACATAGAGAAACCCTGTCTCGAAAAAACCAAAAAAAAAAAAAATTATGTATTTTCTCTTTATTTGATATCATGTACTTTGGTCAGTAAAATGAGGTGCTGTCAAAAGTTTGGCATTTGATTTTAGTCTCTAGTCATAGAAGAAACATGACTGTACTATATGACAGAGTCTGAGACTACCATCTGATAGATCTAGTATTCGTCTTTCTCTCTATAGTTATTCAACTCTATAGCTGACAGTCTAACAGGCAGAAAAGGCTTCTTTCCAGAGAATTTAGAAAATTCTATATTGCCTGCTGAAACAGACTTTTTCAAAATGTTCATACTAATTTTACTATCCTTAGTAATTTTATATCCTTAGTATAACATTCAAGATCAAATTTTTTATCCTAAAATTTTAACTCTAAGTGAAAAAGAAAATTAGTAAATTCTCAAAATGAAAATTCATTAAATATAATTGAGAATCAATTTTCCTTAATTTCTTTGAATTTATCTAGTTATCTGTGTGTGGAGAATGAGCAGCATGGAGATCAGAGGACTCTGTTCTCTGTCATATGGGTCCTGAAATCCATCTCAGGTCACTGGGCTTAAAGTCAACTGCCTTTTCCAGTGAGTAACCTGGTCTTTACAAGGGTTAATTTTCTTGAAATTAAAGAATGAAACCTTCTAAAATGTTATAATTAGTTAGACATGTTTCTATGTTTTGGAATACTTAACTGTCCATACATTCAATACTTTTAATCAAAGACTCGTTACTTTATTTTCATAGCTAAAATAATAATGTTCTTTTGTTTGTATTTTCTGCTTCTTATGTTTTCATTTGTTTTTTTTTTTTTTGTTTGCTTTTCTAAACAGGGTTTCTCTGTGTAGCACTAGCTGTCCTAGAACTCACTTTGTAGACCAGGATGGCTTCAAACTCAGAGATATCACCTGCCTCTGCTTTCCTACCAATGGGATTAAAGGCATACGCTACCATTGCCTGGCATGGTAAAGAAAACTCTTAGAGACCTTTACAGTAATCACTTGTTTTTTCTTTTTCTATTTCAACAGTTTTCTTTTATATTTTTGTTGTTTCTACTCTTTATCTATACTCTCATTTTTTCCATGTGTAGACAGCTACTTTTATTTGTTAAGTTTTATTTTTAAAAGAAATCCTAGAGGATATAGTTTATTTACATTTTCCCATCCTAGGTTTTTAGTCTGACATATCCATAAGGTATGTGTATATGTGGGTGTGTGCACACATATAATGCATAGGCTTGCATATATATATAATGAAAACTAATATTTACATTAAAATAATTAGGAATTATCCATATTTTTCTAGAATTACTTTAATACATAGTTTGTAAATATTATGACAGCCTTGATATCCTCTGTATGTGAACTGTGTTTGTGCACGTTTCTCTTCAGATATAATTCCCTTTCCTTCCTTTCTTTAGAGTATTTATTTTTAGAAATTCAAATTGTCAATTTTATGTCTGATTTTTTGAAACATCAATCTGTTCCCAGAATCCTACCAGTTTCATAAACCAGAAATATGTGCCTCAATGAGTACTTTCTCCCTAAAAGATTGCCCTGAGAATAAAACAACCCTGTTCATGTGTGTCTATGATAATTAGGGGGTAAACTAATTAATTCAGTTCTCAAAAAGTAAGGCTTAGCCACATTGAGCAGAACAGTCCCTGGTGGACTCTGTTAATTTTCAGAGTTCAGCTCAATATTTAAAATCTCCACTGGTGTTTCCGTCAAGTCCAATGTGACTACTTAATGCAACATTCTTGATACTAATTGCAAAAGTTAGTCCTGCAGGAAATATTTCTTAACTAATTATCTTGCTAAGTACTATTTACCATTTTCCTTTGATAATATTATGATGTTTGAGAAGAATTATTGAAATAAAACATGGATCTTGTGGGGTGAGATGCCCCTCAATAATACAGGCTTGCTTAGTACATGCAAAGTGTTATCATTATAAACAGGAGAGAAGGAAAGAATAAGGAAGGAGGAGAGAAAAGGAGGAAGCATAAAGAAAAGAAAGTAGAAAGAAAGAGAAAAGCGGAGAAGGTGAGAAAGGAAGAAAACCCTGTGATCAGCAAAAGTGATTGTAAACATCAATACATTAATGCTAGGAAAATTTTAAAATTGAAATTCTAAATATTGATCAACATAAATACATATAGGACATATATTTCACAAATTTACTAAATATAAAATACTAAACAGTAATTTATTCAAAACAGAATTATGCTGATCTTATATATTATGAAGACTGAAGGAATACCAGGTTGTAAATCACAGTTTCATAGGCTATATTCATTCTTCAGTAACAAAAACATATAATAAACTTGCTGTTGAAAGATATTTAATCTATTATAAGAAAATAAAAAAATACAACAAATATGTTAAACACATGTATCTATACTGGTATTTCAAAACTATAACTTCTGATGACTTTATTTTATTAATAATATATCTTCAAAACTCAATATCATGTGCCAACCATCAAATATTGACTAGACGTTTTATTGTTATTTTATGTTGACATTATCAGAATATTTGTTTTTAATTAAACTATATTGAAAATAATGGAGAAGCTACAACCTCCAAAAATGTACAGCTACTTGGACAATCTAATAAGACAAGCAAAGTAAATCTGCACATTAGAAAGTCAATTGTGTATTTCTATGTGTTAAACACATAACTTCTGGGATCTAGTCATCATCATAATTTTTTGACACATTATTCATCTGGAATTGTCTTGAGTTAGAAACCCAAAACTCACTGAGTCAGTTTTCTATGCCTCAATAGTTTAGAAAGTCTTGCTCTGTCATATTTTTCATAGCTTTAACATTTATTACAGAGTTCAATTCTAATTGTTTATTCACTCAGGTAAAATGGAACCTTAGGAGAAATACAAAAGTTATGACCTGTATAATTAAGAAAAGAATAATGTTCTGAATAATGGACCTGAGAATTGAACCTGTTTCCTAAGCAACAGAGCATCCTTTCTTAAGAGCAAACATTTGAGAATAGTTTGCATTTTCAATAGCTACTAACCCTCAAGAATATCCATGATTAAAAACCCATCAAATTAATAAAAATCAAGTATAAATAAACCAAGGAATCTTAGTTTAATTCATATAAACTTTAAACAGCAGGCACAATATTTCGCATAAATTTTGTAGGAGTTTATTTAAAAGAAAACAATTACACTTTTAGTCTTTTTACTGGACAGACTGATACAAATTCATATCATTACATGCATTCTATATGAACATAGGAATTTCATGCATTGAACTGACATTCTATGATTTTCAGTATTTCTTTCCACTCCTCTGTCTTCCTTCTCTCCTATCCTCCCCTCTTACCCCTCCTCTCTTCCTTCTCCTCTCATTGTCTCTCCTGGCTTCTCCCATTCTCTCCTCCTCGAAACTTCTTATCTGTAGTGACTGACTATTTAGAGGCTCACAAACTCCTTCATTTTAACTGTAATATATATGCACAAAGAATTCTAGAATATTGACATTTACATTATTATATATAAAGCAAAAATTTTACATTGAGTTTACCTCTGACTTCCATTTTAATAGAAATTATTTATTCACTTATTTTTTAAACATTGAAATTTTGTGATTTGTGTTTCAGATTGGCACTGATTTTGGAACTAATCTCATAATTGTAATCTTGATTTTTTGCTTTTGATAGTTATAGGAAGATATCCATAATTCATACTACATTGGATTTCCAGACACACCATGACACTTTATATGAAACTGTGAACCTAGAATGTCTTATTGCATAAAGACATTAACTAGTTTTCCTATGTTGTATGACTATTTTTTCTTAGTTAACAGAAAATGATTTGATATGCATATTTGATATAATATATACTAATTATAGTTCCTCTCTCTATCCCTCCCACTTGCTCCCCACCTATCCTCCCATCCAAATCCTGTAACATGAATTGCTAAATGGTCTTATTAATTAAAAACAAACAAACAAACAAACAGGGCCAGTTATTAGAGTGATTGCTGAAAGATCAGAGAGACAAGATAAGCCACAGCCAGGCTCACCTCTCAAATTCCTCAGCTGATCCTGTTTTCACTAATCCTCAGACTGAATGCTTCTGAGTCTTCACCCAGATGGATCTCAGCTGAACTGCTGCTAAAAGCCTAAAAGCTTAAAAGCCTCGAGTTCTTGGTCCTCATGCCTTATACCTTTCTGTTTCCTGCCATCACTTCCTGGGATTAAAGGTGTGTGTCTTTCCCAAGCAAGACATGAGATCTCAAGTCCTGGAATTAAAGACATGTTTCCTTCCCAAGCAAAGACAAGAGATCTCAAGTGCTGGAATTAAAGGTGTGTGCCACCACAACTGGCTCTGTTCCTAGTGTGGCCTTGAACTCACAGAGATCCGCCTGTGGAATGCTAGGATTAAAGGCATGTGCTACCACTGTCTGGCCTCTATGTCTAACCTAGTGGCTGTTCTGTTCTCTGACCCCAAATAATTTTTATTAGGGTACACAATATATTGGGAGACTTATCACCACAAAATCCACAATTTTCTATCTTCTTGTAGAAAATAAATAAGCTTCTAAAGTAAAATAAAGTGTAATAAAACATAATAAAACAAAAACTAACACATTGAAATAGGACAAAAGGAACAAATAAAGGGAAAAGAGCCCAAGAAAATGCACAGGAAACAAATGTAAATGCAGAGACCCATTTGTTCACAGATTCAGGAACCCCATAAAAACACGGGAAGTCATAATACATACACAAAGGAACTGTAGTATTATATTATATAATATATATGTTATATTATATAAAATGTAGAAATGAAAAATAAGTGATAAGATTTAAAAAATATTCAAAAAGGAAAATCACTGATGTGGTGGTATTGTGTTCCCCAAAATATTGTGTATGCTAATAAACTTATCTGGGGTCAGAGAACAGGACAGCCACAATATTAAACATGAGGATAGGCAGTGGTAGCACACACCTTTAATCTTAGCATTCCAGACACAGAAATCCCTCTGGATCTCTGTGAGTTCAAGGCCACATTGGAAACGGCCAGGCACGGTGATACACACCTTTAATCCCAGAAAGCCACACCTTTAATCCCAGGGAGTGGTGGTAGAAAGCAGAAAGGTATATAAAGCGTGAGGACCAGAAACTAGAGGCATTTGCCCTGGAGGAGCATTTGCCCTGGAGAGGCATTTTGGCCTGGAGAAGTATTCAGGCTTTTGAGCAGCAGTTCAGCTGAGACCCATTCTGGATGAGGGCTCGGGGCATCCAGTCTGAGGAAGCAAGACCAGCTGAGGATCCAGCGAGGTGAGGTAGCTGTGGCTGGTTCTGTCTCTCTGACCTTCCAGTGTTCACCCCAATACCTGGCCCGGGTTTGGTTTTATTAATAAGAACTTTTAAGATTCATGCTACACACTGACATAATTTAGAGACAAGGAACCTCCAAAGATACCACTGAGTTCAATTTTTCTTTGCCATCTACTGCTGGGCATGCAGCCTACCCACAATAGTAGGTTATTTACCAGGCACAGACCTCTAGAGACAACTAAGCTTTCATTTTTAAGTGGTCTTCAATTAGCAATAGCTTCTGGATTACTGTCTACTTCTCCTTTTGGCTTTAGGATCTCATTTGGTGTAGACCCCTAAAAGACCAGTGTATGCTGCCTCAGTTTCTGTGAGTTTATATGTGATTCAATCCTATTGCTATAAAGGGTCTTGTTTTCTTGGTATCCTCCATTACCAAGAGGGTCTCTGACCCTCTTTCTACCTCCTCTCCTGAAGCATTCCCTGAGCCCCAAAAGGAGGGATTTGATGGAGACTTGTGTGTGTGTGTGTGTGTGTGTGTGTGTGAACTTTTTTTCTAATTAAGAAAAAAATGTATTCATTTTACATACTCTTCTTACCTTCTCCTGCCCTTCCAGTCTTTCCCTCCCAACCCACCCCCTATTCCCTCCTATAAGAAGTTAAGGCCTCTCATGGGGAGGTACATTTAGTAGAGGCAGGTTCAAGCCCCTCCCCCTGCCTCAAGGCTGTGTGAGGTGTTCCATCATAGAAGTGGGCTCCAAAAAGCCTGCCCATGCACCAGAGATGGATTCTGATCCTATTGCCAGGGGGCCCCTTAAGCAGATCATGCTACACATCTGTCTCGCTATGCAGAGGGCTGGAGAGATGGCTCGGCCATTAAAGGCTAGGCTCACAACCCAAAATATAAGAGACTTCCTTTTAAAGCTGCATGTTCCAAAATCTCTCACTTTGATATCAGATGAATAATGCTGATCTGGATCTGGTTCTCAGCATTTGTTCTCATCTGCTGTAGGATGCTGCTTCTCTGCAAATGGCTGAACCAGAGACTGATTCATGAGTGTAACATGTAATTAGTGTCATTTTACTGTGCTTAAAAAACAGAACATTTTTATTTGGTTTTATGCTAGGTCCCTGGGCTATCTAGGCTCAGGTTCTCTGTTACTCAAGCAGTATTGGGTGTGGGTTCCATCCTGTGGTGTGGGCCTTAAGTCAAATCAGATATTGGTTGGTTACTCCCATAAGTTTATGGCATCATTACCATAGAATATCTTGCATGCAGGACACCATTGTATATCAAGAGGATTGTGGTTGAGGTGCTCTTTATATTTCTAATTTGGTAGCATGCAGTGTACCTTCCTATACCAATAATGCCAGCACATAGGTGATAATGCTCTGTGTATGCACCAGTTTCACATCTTGATGTTCAATGTGTTGTGCATATATAGTCTTAAGCAATATGGTTGGGACTTTGCCCTCAGTTTGTGAATAGTAATCTATAGCAAGAATTTTAAAAGGTCTTATTAACAAAAACAAACCCAAGGCCAGTCATTGGGGTGAATGCTGGAAGATCAGAAAAGCAGAACAAGCCACAGCCTCACCTCGCCAGTTCCTCAGCTGATCCTGTTTCCTCAGACTGGAAGCCTCTGAGTCCTCATCCAGAATGATTCTCAGCTGAACTGCTACTCAAAAGCCTAAAAGCTTAACCAATCTAGTTCCTGGTCCTCACGCCTTAAATACCTTTCTGCTTTCTGCCACCACTTCCTGGGATTAAAGGCGGGTGTCACAATGCCTGGTTGTTTCCAGTGTGGCTTTGAACTCAAAGAGCTCCAAATGGATCTCTGCCTCTGGAATGCTAGGATTAAAGGCATGTGCTACCACTGCCTAACCTCTATGATTAATATTGTGACTGTTCTGTTCTCTGACCCTAGATAAGTTTATTAGGGTGCACAATATTTTGGGGAACACAATATCACCACAGTAATCTATGGTCTTGGACATTGCCTAGGGTTTTTGTGGGTTCCCATGAACTCATTTAGCCAGCAACTCAATCATGTGCAAACCAATGTCATTTTGTATAATTATGTGTCTAGGAAATGTACCATTTTTGATATTTTGTGCATAATACAAGGACAACCTTGAATGGCCAAGTAGAGAAAGACTCCAGAGTAACTAATACTTTCCTCAGATCCCAGACCAGGATTGACTGAATGAGCTTTAATGTACCTCTTTTATGAATCTTTGTATATCTTGCCCAAGAGATTTTAGTATGGCTATAGGTATATTATCTTTAGTGATGAATTCATCAGGAAATTAAAGGAGCAGTTCTATAAGATATAATATAAGACAGAAATAGATATTAGAAATGAAGAGGTCAATTACCGCATAAATATTTGGAATGGAATTTTTATATGATTGATTCACTATATACTCTCAATTATCTGATAATGTTGTGTAAATAACATAGACTCAACTTCTCCTTTTACCTCCATTCTCTATGTAAACAGTTCTTTGCATAGAAAAATAAACTGAGAAAACATAGGGTGAAATGGGAGTCAATTTGGTATAAAACTAGAAAACTCTTATTGATATCATGTATTTGAATAGATAAAAAGCACTCTCATGAAACGTCAACAATGTTGTGCCCTAAAGAAGACATGCAGAATGCCAAGAATCCTTGACTTATCAATACGAACTAGGAAAAAGTCACAAGGTCTCACTCCTAGATGAGGACCTACAGTCAGTCAACGGCTTCTGAAAGATGAATAACCAGCTTTCTCCAGAGATGAGCTCTCTGATTGGTTATCACTCTTGTATACACACACACACACACACACAATTATGTTTTATATGTGTTTTTAATATGTACAATAATAATTAAAGATATGGTAAGAAGTTTGAGAGTACATGGGCAAAGTTGTAGGGGAAAGAAGGGGGAAATGATGTACTAGTCTTGTATGAAATTTTTTGGAAAATAAATTTAAAACAACAAAGAGATGTGAAAGAAGCTAGAGAATGACAGAAGGTTACATAGAAGACAAAGAATTAAGAACACTGAGGCCTGATTTCAAATTCACAGAAACACACATGTTTAGAATGACTCCCTCATGCTGTTTCACATCTTATCCAAAACACATAGGTACCAGGACAATTCCAGCAAGATCCTTGAACAGCATTCTGGGAGCAATAAAATGCCATATCCTAAACTCCTCACAGAACTGGTCTTTCTAACAAGTCAGCTCATAAGAAAACTTCTAAGTATTTAAGGTTGAACATCCTTTCTCCAGAGGCTCACAAATAATTGCAGAAAGGGGTTGGAAATAATATAAGAGTCAGAGGCTCTACAAGAATATAGGGAAGTAAAGTCTTTTGGACACATAGGACAGCTATACATATGAGCTCACAGTAATTTTGACAGTACTTTCTTTACCTTTGCAAGTTCAAGACAAATTAATTCACAGCGAAGAGATGGTAGTTATGCATACAATCCTGCCCAGAACAATGGCGCTATTGGCAATTGTTAGCTTCTGAGAAGACAGTTTTCTCTAAGTGTGTGGTCTCTGATAGATGACCACATTCCATTGAAAGACCACACACTCAAGAATATTGACACATCTGATCTTAGCCAGAAGGCATAGAAGTGACCTGGAACAGTGACAGAGAGGGAGAGCAAGGAAAGAAATACCATGATAGAGGGAGACATCATGGGGACAGGGAGAAACAGGGTACTAGGGAAGTTCTCAGGAATCCACAAGGATGACTCTATCTTAGACTACTAGTAATAGTGGAGAGGGTGCCTGAATTGGCCTACACTGGTAATCAGATTGGTGAATACCCTAACCATCATTACAGAGTCTTCATTCAGTAAGTGATGGAAGCAGATGCAGAGATCCACAGCCAAACACCAGGCCAAGTTCCAGGAGTCCAGTCGAAGAGAGGAGAGGGATTTTATGAGCAAGGGGCATCAAGATCATGAGGGGAAAATGTACAGCGACAAGCAAAACTGGTGGGAACTCATGAACTGTGAACCGATAGCTGTGGAGCCTCCATGGACTGGACTAGGCCTTCTGCATAGGCAAGACAGTTGTGTAGCTTGACCTGATTAACGGCCCCCAGGAAGTAGGATCGGGATCCATCGCCCATGCATGATCTGGCTTTTTGGAGCCCAGTGCCTATGGTGGGATACCATATACAGCCTTGATGCAGGCGGGTGGGGGGCCTGGACCTGCCTCAACTGAATATACCAGACTCTGCTGACTCCCCATGGGAGGCCTTGCCTTGGAGAAGGTGGGAATGGGGGATGGGTTGGAGGGAAGGTTGGGGGGCAGGAGGAGGAAGGAAAGGGGGAATCTGTGGTTGGTATGTAAAATGAATAGGAAATTTCTTAATAATATAAAGAAAGAAAATGATAAATAAATAAATAAATAAGAAAAAAAAGAATATTTATGCAGAATAAAATAGTCTTGATGAGTTAATTAATAAAGAACAAAATGTAGGAAGGGGAGTTTATCTGGAAAAAGTTGACTGGGAATGAGTATGACCAAAACATGCATGAAAATTTCTAATAACTAAGAAATAAAAAGAAAGATTCATGAAAAACATATTACATTCTAATTTATTTGAATAAAATGTCAGTTTACCCCAAGAACTTAACTATAGACTAAGTCACATTTAAATAGGAGTGTCACAGGTGAGGTGAAAAGAGGACATATTTGATATTTATACACAGGTGAAATAACATCATAAGTCAATTTTTGTCATAGCAATTAAATGATTGTTAAATTTGAAGAAGGATGAGATGCCGCTGTTCACAACAGCATACAACTTAGTGTTAAGTAGTTTCAAAAAGAAAAACAATTGAAAGCATAAGATAGAAATGTTAATTTTAAATCTTCTAATAATTAAAGTTGAAACATATTAAAGCAACCCAGTATTATATTCATGACAAACTTCAGGAGTGAAATCAGGAACAATTATAGTTGCTTAAAGCAATTAGGAGCCATATGTAAGCTATACTACAAAGCTGAATACTACATGTTCACTGACTGAAGATTCAGATATATATTTTAGGTGACATGATAAGCTAAAGTGAGGAGATTATATACTGACATATAAAAATGTACAACATACTCATTAATTTTCTCACTGTAATTAACTGGGTGTCAAATAGAAACTAGTTGTAAAGTTAACTGTCCATGTTTGTTGTATTAGGTTGTATTGTTTTTTTTTTTTTGTATAGCAGCTAACTCCTGATTGTTTTCTCTTTATGATTCAAAATTTTGAGGGCAATTCCACTGTTTTTCCCTGTGTGTCAATATCCCTACAATACACTTGGCTTCTCTGTCATGTCATCATTGATTTAAGTATAAATGTGACTCAGACTTATTTAATAAATTTTTATACAGTATTAAAGATAATATAATTTTCATGTGATAAATTTTTTAAATTTGAAAATAATGGGGAATATAATCAAAATACTTTTGTTTTTTTTCAAAATAAACTAGAACATGTTGAAAATTTTCTATTATAATTGTGTTTAATTCCTCAATTCAATTCTATTATGAAAATTCACATTACCATATAACCAATGTCCAACGTACAATTTTCATTTTACTAAACTGAAGCTGTATCCACATAAATAGCAGTCACCAATTCTATGAAAGTGTTCCTTTTAGAGCAGTCTGGGTAATAGGAACCACTGTTTTTGTCTTTTTGTGGTTGGTTTGTTTCATTTACTGTAATGTGATCATATCTAACTATTGCTGATATATGTGTTGAAATTGCCATCCATTCTAAGGTGACTAAAAATTTGTTATGTACATGTACCGCTTTTGCATATTATTTCCCATCTTTCTGGACTCAGTTTTTTGCTTGCATTTTTGGCTACTGATTTGAATGTGGAGGTAGAACTATATTTTAGATCTTGATTTTAGTATGTTATAAATGTCACCAGATGTTATAATGTTTAAAAAATGTATCAATGCTGAAAATATGTTTCAGATATATTGATTAAATTTACAAATCTTAGTAAAGAACTTTGGACTTCTATACACTCTAATTACATATATGTATATATGTATATACATATATACATATACATGTTTTGTTGTTTTCATTTACTTCCCTATACTTTACCTAGATTTGCAAAAATTCTTCAATTTACTAAAACTCATTTTGTACCCATCCAATAGTATTCTGCTGTTCCCTATTCCCAGTACAATGATTATTTATTCCTTAAAAACATAGCTAGTGTTCTATAAGATCTGAATATTTAATTCTATATTTCAGTCTGTTCTTAATATCACACAATTAATATTTTAAATATTTTCTAAGATCATTTTGTAATGTATTATTGAATGAAGTCTATGTACTTCTGCCAATAGGGTCCCCATTTATTTTTAAATGTAAAGATTGATTAGAAGACTTGTGTCTTACTTTCTTCTCCTATTTCTATGATAAATTCCTTAACAAAATCAATTTAAACTAGTCAAGTTTATTTGGGTCATCATTTTTGATTATTGTCATTATTTTGCTGGCAAACCAAGGCACCATGGATTTGAAGCAACTAGGCAAATTACATTCACAGTCAACAGCAGAGAATTTCTATGTGCACACTAGAGATCTCTTACCTCCATGCCTTTATTCATTCAGGAGACTAGATAGGTCCAAACTCTTTGGGGACATTTCTACTTTGGTTATTTCAGTTAAGAAGATTTCCTCTTAACCATAACACAAGTCAACATAATGTAGTCAGTTTTCCATTGAATATCCATTCCCAGTTTTTTTCTGTATTGTGCAAGTGGAAAATTAAGACTAACTAATAGCAAGGTATATTATTTTTGTTTTTTTAATTTCAAATTGAAATTGTATTGTGCCTACAAATTGACACCACTTAATTTTCAAGGAAATTTTATCATTAAAGTTGGCACCAAAGTAATATAAATCATTTCATAATAAATGTATTCACTTTTTAATCAAGATAAGTACTAAAATGCTTTTAAAGTTATTATAATAATGGATTTTATCTTTTAGAAAAAAAGCTATTTTTAAAGAGATGTTCCTATAATTTCTTGAATTTAAAGTTATTGAAAGCAACTTATTTCATTTTATATTTCCCTTTCTTATATAATATGTACCACAAAATTATTATCTAATTTTCAATCTCTTGCTTAGATCTTGCCAATCTCTGAGATTTCAGTTGCAGTTTGGTTTAACATTGTGACATTTCCAAACCAAGTATCTAGTTTAGTAGCAAATTTTAGAGATAGGATGATACAAGATATGAGAAATACCTGTCAGTCTTGGCACATGTAATGTACATAAACCACATAATTGCTTATATCTTAGAGAATATAATGATAAGGAATAGACAGCACAGTATCTTGTCATTCAGCACATTACCAATAAGACATTGATTTTTAATTTTTAAATTATTCTTATGAATTGATGTTCTAATAATATATTTCATGAATTATGTATGGATGGTTTTCAAAAATGAAATGTGCTTACCATGTGTTACTTATAAAAATTGAAAATAAAACTTAAAAATCAAAGTACATTTTGTAAATGTACCATATTTCCATTATCCATTCTGTGAGAAACTGAGGGAGGGGAGACATCAGGGCTCATATGGGCTTATCAAAACTGAAGCAGCAGGCAGGGGCCTGCATGGGTTTGCACCATGTCCTATGTGTATATGTTATGACTATTAGCTTTTTTGTTTGTTTGTTTGTTTTGTGTGTGTGTGTATGTGTGTGTGGGGGGGAGCAGTTAGGAGTTGGAGCAGGTGTTTCTGTGACTCTTTTGCCTCCTCTTGAAACTCTTTTGCTCATGTTAGATTACCTTGGCTAGCTTTGATGTAAGGGCTTTTACCTTTGTCTTACTGTATTTTTTTAATGTCGTCTTTGGTTGTTGTCTCTTGGAGGCCTACATACTTTTTTGTGTGTGTTGAATTGAATCATTTATTTACTTAATTTTAGTTTCATTATTTAATTGAACCTTTTTTTCATGCGAAGTTTCTTTTTTTTTCTCTTCTTGTTTTTATTGAAAATAGATTCTTTTTCATTCAATTCATCCTGACCATAGTTTCCCCTTCCCCCATCACCTCCTCTCTCTCCTGGGAACTACTCCCCTTCCATTTCCTATCTGAAAAGAGTAAGCCTCCAAGAGATTCTGTGCTCTCACCAGAGGGTGAATTTCCATTCCAGAGTAAACATAATCTCTTTAATCTCTTTTCAAACTGTGGAAGAGATTATAAGCAAGTTGTTTCTAATAAGACCTGAGTTTCATTGCTCTCTATTTTTTTCTTTTGTAGCATAAAAAGTGCTATGTGCGCATTTGACAACTGACTTTCCCCACTTTATGCAATAAGGAATTAAGATACAGGGAGTTGGCACAAAGATGGTATTAAGTTGATACAACCATCTGATAACCCTCAAAGTTTCCCGGTGTTTATGCATTCATATACCACTAAATAACTGTGTATTTTTGTTTCATCTATCATCTAGATATATCTATCTATACCTACTTAGATAGATAGATGGATGCATGGATGGATAGATAGGTAAGTAGATAAGTAGACAGGTAGATACATAGATAGATTATATATATATATATATATATATATATATATATATATATGAAAGTCAGAGAACAATGAAACTCAGAACTTATTAGGGACAGCTTTCATATCAACTCTTCCACAGTTTGAAGACAGCTTAAATTTACTCTAGAATGCAAATTTATCCTCTGATGAGAGCATAGAATCTTTGGCTATTCTCCACACTCAAAGTAAAATATATGGCTCTATATAGATAAATCCTCCTGCCTCTCAAGAGAAAAACACTGTCTCTTATTTCCAGGGTAGATGGGTCATTAGTTATCCTTTAGTACAGAAAATGTAGGTTGTTTGCCCTGAAAACCTTGCCAATGGAGAAAAATAAACACCAGTGGACCATTGTGTCAAGAGAGTAATCAGTCTGCATTTCCTAGGATATTTTCAAATGTAAGAGAAATATTTTACATATATTTTACGGTTTGGAAAGATTTTGTTGGAAGTTGTGATTGTATGCATTTTCTGAATGCAAGGGCAAGGTTACAAATCTATGTAATATTAAATCACAAGACAGCCATGGGGAGCTGAAAACGGGAGCTTCCGTGAACACTTGCTTTTGAGTTCAGGATGGGAGGAGGAATAATGCTCATAAAATCATATTTTAAAATGTAATGAAGGACTATCATCCATTTTGACTGATACAAATATAGTTACCTATCTTAAATAAATGAATAATCTTCAGTCCAAAGTGTTTATTTAATATGCTTACAGCTTGGAGGATGTGAACATTCTTCCAGTTTCCAAGCAATGCCTGCCCAGTTTTTTGACTCTCAAGACAGTGGCTCTCATTAATTACGTTAGACTTCAAATAGACAGATGCAGCAACATAGTCTATTATTAGAAACATCTTCGAAAGACAATGAGAAAGGAACTCCCAGTGGATAAAACTTTGAATAGTACATTGGGTTGTACAGTCTCTTTGAAAAAAGAAATAGCCAGATTTATACTGATTCAGTATATAGTGAATCATGAACTGCAATTAATAGTTTCATTTACTGGTTAGGTGTTAGAAAAGAATAATTTTGAAAATGGATAACAGAACAAGAAGAAACAAAAAAGCCAAATAGTGGGTTCATCTATACGAATGCATTATCCTTGCTACATTCATTTCATTTTATGGCAGCTAAAACAGATACTGCCCTTTGGAAGACTCAGTTAAAGCAGCATTCAGATAAAATGAGTCTAAAAGAACAGGCAGTTAACGGGGAGTGGAAAGGCAGTTGCCACTTCATTTATTAATGATGATTTGTGTTGATTACGGTAAGTGGAATAATTGAAACTAAAGCAGTATCATATTAAAGAGATTCATTATATTTTCTTGAGGTTCATGTTGTATCTCACCAGCTGCCAGAGGTCACACTGGTGACCATCCTTCAAGAGCTGCTCCACAAAGGCAACAGAGTTGACCTTAAATGACTGTAAATTTCTGCTAGTAGACCACAATATAACATGCCATTGTGAATCCATTGAGTCTGACATCCCCACCTATATGTGCCAAGACCTACCCAGCATCCATAGCAACAATGAAAATAAGTAGGAAACCAAAAGGCCATGGCATTCCTCATCTCTATTGTAATATTTATGGCTAAAGATAACCTTAAATTCTACAAAAATTCAACAATATCTGTTTCGTTTTGTTACTAGGACAAGAGATTATTGTACTCTATGGACTAGAAAGCCCATTTTTTTCCTACTGAATTAGTAAAGGAAATTGAGAGTGTAATTATAGGAAAATTAGAAAAGAGAAAACATTTTTATGCTGTCTCTATCTCCCTCATACTTCAATTAATTCAATAACATTTCTCAAAGCATTCAATTCAGGCTCCACAGACTCCCTCCTCCTGCTTCAAACAAAAGGTTACCCAGCAGGCTAGATAGAGAGTTTTTAACTCTCCCAGGGTGCAAATCCCCTTTGGTAATGGTGAGGTGATTTGAAAATATAGTTCTCTGATAATTGAAACAGTTGCTCTAAAACAGATGTCCATAGTTTATCTATTCTTCATAATGCAATTGTGCCTCAAATACATGACTAAATGGATTTTTGCATAATGCACATGATAATTATATTTTCTCATCAACTTACTATTTTATTTTTCAGGTCTAATTTAGTGAAAATATGCAAGAAAAAATATTGTTTAGAATTGTTTCTCAGCAACAGCTGGTTGTTACATTATCTTTTGCTGTTATTTTGGTATAGTTTTTCCTTTTTGTTTATTTCTGGAATTTTTCTTTCCATATCCAGGCAAGAACAAAATATTTATCCTAGTATGTTATTCTTGAATTATTGTTATCCTGTGTGGTCTAATAATTAACAATGATAACCATATTTGCAGTTTGGAATGAGTGAGTTTATGAACTATATGACAAGCAAAGTAAAAGAAAAAGTATCTAATGATAGGTAGGTAGGTAGGTAGGTAGGTATATAGATACAGATGATAGATAGATAGATAGATAGATAGATAGATAGATAGATAGATAGAT
>CABHPH010154016.1:28838-47476 GCA_902168325.1 Peromyscus nudipes
TGAGAACTGTGCATTCAATGTCCACTTACAGAAGAGAAGATGCAATGTTTACCTTATTTCACTGAACATGACTAGATCTTTTGCTTTTATATGGCTGAAAAAAATTGCCCTATATATTTCTACCACATTTCTTCAGGCGTGCATCTAAAAATGAACACCTAGATTATCCTCTGGCTTGACTATTGTGATTAGTAACACAATAAAGCAGAGAGTCGAGGCATCTTTTTGACATGCTGATTTCCTTTCCTTTGATATACACATATACCAGAATTTGGATAGCTGAGTGTCTTAGTCAGTTTTGTATTGATGCAAAGAGACACCATGATCTTGGAAACTCTTAAAATAAAAAGCGTTTGATTGGGCCTTGCTGGCAGCTTTAGATGTTAGTATCTTTTTTTATTTTTTATTATTTTATTTTATTTTATTTTATTTTACAATACCATTCAGTTCTACATATCAGCCACGGATTCCCTTGTTCTCCGCCCTTCCCCCCCCTCCCTTCGCCCCAGCCAACCCCTCATTCCCACCCCCTCCAGGGCAAAGACTCCTCCCGAGGATGAGGATTGAGATCAACCTGGTAGACTCAGTCCAGGCAGGGCCAGTCCCCTCCTCCCAGGCCCAGCCAAGCGACCCTGCATAAGCCGCAGGTTTCAAACAGCCATAGATGTTAGTATCTTATTAGCTCAGTGGGAAGCATGGTGGCACAAAAGCCTACAGCCCCGGAGAAGGAGCTGAAAGTTCTACATGTGGATCAGAGGCGGCAGAAAGAAGGACAGCCACTGTGCCTATCTTTAGCATTTGAAACCACAAAGCCCACCCCCAGTGACACACATCCTTCAACAAGGCCATACCTCCCTAACTCTTTCAAACATTGCTACTTTCTAAGCATTTAAATATATGTGCCTATGGCAGATATTCTTATTCAGACCACCACACTGAGGCATACAGTAGTCATATTTCAACTTAAGTAATCTC
The DNA here is from genome assembly GCA_902168325.1 of Peromyscus nudipes. Classification (NCBI taxonomy): domain Eukaryota; kingdom Metazoa; phylum Chordata; class Mammalia; order Rodentia; family Cricetidae; genus Peromyscus; species Peromyscus nudipes. The sequence continues at coordinate 29,814 of CABHPH010154016.1, forward strand.
ATTCTCTAAAGTGGATTTATTGATTTAAATTTGTATTCCTGGCAGTGTTATACAAGAGTTCTGCTTTCAAGTCAACATCTCCAGCATTTGTTACCTTTGCTTTCTCAATAGTCGTTACTGGAAAGGCTCAGACAGTGTTTCCCTGTGGTTCAGATTTGCATTTGTGTGGGGACTGATAATACACAGGCAAAATTTATAACCAGTCTATTGAAGCCACCACATGTTCTCGATAGAAGTCTTATGTTTTGATTTCTCCTCCTTGCAACTTTTTCATAAGTACATTTATATTAGTTTGTTTCGTATCTGAAGGTTTTTTCTTTTTAAATTTTTAAATATATTTTTTAACTTCTTGTAGATACACTGTGTTTACATCATTTACCCTTTTCTTTTCTCACTCTAACCACTGTTGGCCACCCATACTCTCCCTCATTGTAATAGCCTCTTTTTTTGTTGTTATTATGTAGCTATAGATAACCTTCTGTCTAAAGTAGTTTGCATATATGTGTGTGTTTGCATTATTTTTTCAAATTATATATATATGCAAATATTATATATATCGCAAACTTTTTATATATAATTTCAGGGCCAAAAAGTTGTTATTGGATAATCAATCAGAGGTCTCATTCTGGGGAAGTCTGATTCTCAGTCTCTCGGCAATCCTTAATGGCCTGTAGCTCCTCACCTAGTGATGGGGACTTGTGAGATTTTCCCACCCATGTTGCCAGGTCCTCTAGTGTTGTCATTTCTCAGGTATTATACAGACAACCATACTGTCACATATTTGTATGTGCTGTTTCCCTGTCACATATAGAAGACCTATGTCGGAAGCAGACACCCTCTTTCTTAGTTATAAATTTTAAGGATATTCATCATATTCAAAATATTCATCATAATTTTGTCTTTAACAAAGTATTTTGCCCAAAATTATTTTTTTTTTACCTATGGTGATATTTTATTTGTGCTTTAATAAATAAAGTTAACCTGGAGATCAGAGGAAATAACAAGCCGTTTTAAGTAAACAAAGAAGTCAGGCAGCAGTAGCACACACCCTTAATCCTATAACTTAGCAGGCAGGATCTCTGTGTGTTCAAGGCCACACTAGGGAACAGAGCCAATCGTGGTGACACACACCTTTAATCCCAGTACCAACCATAGAGGCCTGGAGGTCTGTACAGACAGACAGAAGTGACAGAGTTGTGTAGGAAGAGGAAATGAGGTAGCTGGCCTAAGGGAGCCAATGAGAGGGCAGAACAACAAGGCAATAAAGGTATGGGTAGACAGGAAATAACTCACATTTGGAAGCTGCCAAGTTGGTGAGGTAAGGTTAGCTATGGCTTTCCCTATTTCCCTGATTTTTCTTTAGGGCTTTCAACCCTATATTTGGCTCCATGTTTTTTATTTAATAATACCATTTAGAAATTTGTCTACAATTAACATGGAAGGAGAAATTTTTGCAGGATCACATACTATGGTGATATTTTATTTGTGCTGAAATGTGATTTTATTTGTATGTTAATAAATAAAGTTGGCTGGGGGTCAGAGCTAATAGCAAGCCATTTAGCAGAAGTCTGGCAGTGGTAGCACATACCCTTAATCCTGATCACATGACAGGCAGATCATAATCCTCTCATCCCTCCTCTTCCCCCCCCCATGCACCCTCCATTCCCTCCTCCGAAAAGGTAAGGCCTCCCAAGAGGAGTCAGCAAAGACTGGTAAATTCAGTTGAACCATACCAAAACCCTCCCCTGCCTTCCAGTAACTGATGGAAGCAGATGCAGAGATCCACAGCCAAGCACCAGGCTGAGCTCCAGGAGTCCAGTCGAAGAGAGGGAAGAGGAATTCTATGAGCAAGGGGCATCAAGATCATGATGGGGAAATGTACAGAGACAACCAAAAATACTTTTAACAGTTTATTTAGAAATTACATATTCTAAGTTTCAATAAAGTCTATAATAAAAATAGTGGTCCTCTCCCTCCTCTTTCTCCTCTCTCTCTTCCTCCTCCTCCCTCCTCTTCATCCTCTTCCTCCTCTCTCTCTTCTCTCTTTTCCCCTTCCTCCTCTTCCTCCTCTCCCTCCTCTCCCTCCTCTCCCTCCTCCTCCCTCCTTCCCTCTTCCCTCCTCCTCAGCACATCCCTGGCTCAATAAAAAGAGAAAAAAAAAAGAAAAAAATAGTGTTCAATGAAAACTAAGAAACAAAAATTGTGTTAAAATTATTAATTTCAGAAGAGAATTGTTAAGGAAAATTCATAGCAAACTACTAAATTAGCTCTTAATGGTCAACACTGGGAGACTAATGCATGTACATCATAGCACAACTGTGATTGCATATTTATACACAATTATTACATATTTACATTTAATTATTATCATTTCAAGTAGATTTTTGTCATCCTCAAAGCAACACAACTTTCCATATAAGGAAAAAACAAACCCTATGAAAGTGTAAGAGTGTATTCATTGGGAAGAGTCTTTAAAGACAAATACAGATAAGGGTGGGATGCCTTACCTAACAGAACAGACTATTTAATCAGAATTTCTAGATTCATTGTTTTAGATATTATTATTATTATTATTATTACTATTTCCTATTTGTTTATTAATTGTATGCATGAATACATGTTTGGGGCATATGAACCCCTTTCCCCATTCCCTACTACTCCTGGATCCTCCTTTCAAATTTATGCTTTTTTCCACAGTTATCAAATTAGTGCTGCCCTTGTGCATGTGATTGCTGGGCACTATCCATGGGAAAATGATCAAATTAACATAGGTCACACTGCTGAAGAAAACTGTGTTTTGGCGCCAAGTAGCAGTCCAAGCTCATATAACCATAACTAAGTGTTGGGCCTTGTGAGCTCCTCTGCACTCCATGCTGAAGTGATGACCAGCTTTTTCTTGTGCTGGCAAATACAGCTTAGAATTATCAAAGATGGTGCTGCCATTAAAGTGCCTATTAAATTGTCTGAGATTACATGTGAGTCTCATGTTCAAATTCCCTTTTGGTTTAGTTTGGTAAAAACAAAAACCAAACAGTTAAGTTTTTAAATGCCAAACAAGTTCAAGTTTAGGTCTATTATTCACTTCTTTTATCTTTATAATGATTTGAATGATAATGAGTGATAAAATTTTACAGTAATATAGAATTCATATTTGGAAACAATATGGCATATGTTCAAACAAATTAAGGTGCATTGCCTTAATTTCATAATTACAGAATCTGGTCATTATTTTCAAAAAAAATTGACTGCAGTTGTTATCAAGTAAAATTCTTTTAAAAATGTATGAAGTCAAATTACATTTTGGGTGTGATAATTTGCAATGAAAATTTACCAATAAAAAATATCTCCTGAATATGATTAATTGAACAAAACAACATCTGTCACAATAAAGTAATGTGATTTTGAACCTCACTGTTATGTTAATGCATCTCTGTAAAAAGGCAATACGTTTTATTGACATAACAAGTTTGAGTTCCAGAAACTTATTCATAGTTATACCTCTGTAATCCAACAGTACGGTATACTCTTGAAGAATTCATAATGTCATACAATATAAAAATCCTGCACCTTAATTAACACACACCCTTATACAACTCCATTTGAAAGTTACTTGTGTGCTCAGCATGAATCTTCTGTGATTGCCTATTCATTCATCAAAAATGACTGCCCTATAACCCTTTTCATATCAGTGCTTCACACATATACACAGTAGTTCACAAAACTCAAATATAAAGGCTCAGTGATGTTTACGGTAGCCCCATACCTGAAAACTGATTCAGAAATAAAATGAGCATCCTGAGCCCCCTATTGCTCTCCTTCAGTATCAGCTTACTTTGCCATTATTTTGAATTCAACCCAAAAAAACTGAGTTCTAATTTAATCATGTTTGACCAAAAGACTAGGTTCCATAACCTAGGCAAATGTATACAAAATATTAATCATGATAAACCCCAAAATTTTTAAATTAAATTAAATTTTATATCTTTTAAAACCAAAGATACGTATTTATTTATTTTACATCCAGGCCACAGTTTCCCTTTCCTCCTCACCTCCCAGTCCTTCTCCCCATTCCACTCTGTTCCCATCCCCAAATCCAGTCCTCCTCTGTTGTTGGTTGATTTTTGCTCGTTTGGGGGCCCAGGCCACAATCTGTCAAATAAATCACACAGGAGACTTATTCTTAATTATGAATACCCAGCCTTAGCTTGGCTTGTTGCTAGCCAGATTTTCTTAATTTTAATTTTTTTTTTTTGAGACAGGGTTTCTCTGTGTAGCTTTGCGCCTTTCCTGGAACTCACTCTGTAGCCCAGGCTGGCCTCGAACTCACAGAGATCCTCCAGCCTCTGCCTCCCGAGTGCTAGGATTAAAGGCGTGCACCACCGCCGCCCGGCCATTACCTTTAATTTTTTTAACAGCTACATTTTACCTCTTGGCTTTTACTTTTCTCTTCTCTATATCTTACTTTCACTCCTACTCTATGACTGGCTTTGTGGCTGGGTGCCTGACTCTGGCATCCTCCTCCTTGTTCTTGCTCCTTTCCCTCCTCTGCCCAGATTTCTCCTTCTATGGATTCTCTCTGGGAAAGGGCAGGTCTCCAGTGAATATCAACAAAACATGGCATGTCAAATTATAGTAAGACTAAAGCACCTTCTCTTGTATGAAGGCTGGACAACGTGACCCAGTATGAGAAGTAAGGTCACAAAAGTCAGTAGAAGAATTAGAGACAGGCCTTGTTTCCACTGTTAGGAGTCCCACAAAAGGACCAAGCTACACAACAGTAACATACATTCCGAGTTCCTAGGTCAGTCTCACGCAGGTTCCCTGGTTGTCGGTTCAGTCTCTGTGAGCTCCTATGAGCCCAAGTTAGTTGGTTTCGTGAGTTTTCTTGTGATGCCCTTGACCCTTTTGGCTCCTACAATTCTCTCACCCTTTTCTCGAGGATTCCCTGATTTCCAACAGAACTCTGCCTAATGTTCGCTTGTGGGTCTGCACCTGTTTCCATCATTTGCTGGATGAATCCTCTCCCACAACAACTGGTTTAGGCACCAATCTGGTCACAAGAGTTGGAGTTTAGATTATGTATCCACTATTGCTAGGAGTCTTAGCTGTGGTCATCCTTGTAGATTTCTGGGAGATTCCCTTATACCAGATTTTTACTTGACCCAAAATGCCCCCCCCTTTCCGGAGTCTCCCTCATTACTCCCCCGCCCCCCCCCATCCTTCCCCCCCCCCCCCCCCCCCCCATCCCTCAACCTCACCCCTACCCACCTACCCCACCCCACTCACCACCTCCACCCCCACCAACTTGATCCTTCATGTTCCCATCCTGGCGTTCCCAAGTGAAATTCTGTGAGATATGGGTACTCCTCTATGAACCCTCCTTGTTTCCTAGTCTCTCTGAGTCTGTGGATTGTAGTAAAGTTATCCTTTATTTTTCAACTATTATCTACTTATGAGTGAGTACATACCATGTTTGATTTTCTTGATCTGGGTTACCTCACAGGATGCTTTTTTTTTTCTAGTTCCATCCATTTTCCTTAAAATTTCCTGGTGTTCCTATTTTTAACAGCTGAGTAGTATTCCATTGTGTAAATGTACCATATTGTCTTTATCCATTCCTCAGTTGAGAAACATACATTTTTTTTCCAGGTTCTGGCTATTACTTAAATAAAGCTGCTATGAACATAGTTGAGCAAGTGTCCTTGTAGTGTGATTGAGCATCCATTGGGTATATGCTCAAAGGGATATTTCAGTTTTTTGAGAAACCACCACACTGACTTCCAAAGTGGCTGCACAAATTTGCACTCCCATCAGGAATGAAGGAGTGTTTCCCTTGCTCCACATTCTCTCCAGCATGATTAAAACAAACTGAAAGAAAAACAAAATAACCATATGATCATCTCCTTAGATGCTGAAGAAGCCTAGAAAAAATACAATACCTCTTCATGATGAAATCTTGGAGAGATCAGGAACATACCTAATTTTATATCATTAAAGACATAAATTGTGAATATATATTTTTCTTTCAGTGCTTCATTCCTTTCTGCTTAATAATTTTACAGTAACTTTTTTTTCTCCTTTTCTCTGAACATCTATCTACATGTATTGGAAATATCTTTAACCACATTACACGTTATATGTTCCTTTCTGTTTATGAGCTTTAAAATCATTGCTTTGTAAAATTATATATTTAGGAAATGGAAGTGTCAAAATACTGGTGATATTTTTTTTAAATCTTATTTGATTTTCCTGTGTTTGTGTGACAGGAGTTAAGCTCCCTAAAATGGTCAGGAGAGGGTATCGGATCTCAGTAGTTACAGAGGATGTTGAAACACCTGGTATTGGTTCTGAGACACAAACTCAGGTCCTACTCAAGAACAGAAAGTGTTCTCAGCTGGGGATCATCTCTCCAGCCATAACACAGACAGGCAAGCATTTTACTTTTCATCTTTGAGTTTATAGGTTATCTAGAAGTGGATTTGTTTGTTTGGAGAACAGTATGTTGCTGTTACTCTCCTAAGTTTGAAAAACTAATTGACCAAACATGATCAATAATAGAGATTTTTATTTCCTTCTGGATTTCAGGGTCAGCAATAGAGAGTACAAGCACACAATTTACCCAGTATAGGAACTGTCAATATCCTGTCATAGGTCAGTGGGAAAGAATCTTTGAGCCGCACCTCACAGGAGGACATGTGCACGGATCATAGCTGGGGGAGGGGAACACATAATCTCATACCTCCCTGGATACACATAGGCACATAATAGCTGCCTAGGGAGAAAAGAAGTATTTCTTCATCAGGGTAGGTAATGAATCTTTCCTTCTGAAAATATGCATATGCATGTTGCGGTAAGCATTTATAATGAAATTCATTTGTTCATCAGAATGAATGAGTGAAAAAATAAATGAATAACATGTGGAAGAGATTAGAAAAGAAAGAAATCAGCATAAGAGGGTAGGGGACAGGAGAGATTAATGTAGAACTCGATTGAATGAGAATGGCCTCATAGACACTTATGCATGCAATTGTCCACAATTTGTGTAACTCTTTGGAAAGGGTTAAGAGATCTGACCTTGTTGGAGAAGGTTTGTTACTGAGGGTGGGCTTTGGTCTTTCAAGACTCAGGGCATTCCCAGTGTTTTCCCTGCCTCCTGCAAGTGGATCAGGATACGAGCTGTCAGACGTTACTGCTGCCATGCTTGTCTCTGCCTCCATGGCCTCTCAGTCTCTAACACCATAACTCAATGATGTAAGTTTCAGAGGTCATGCTGGACTGTCACAGCTATAGAAAAGTATCAAAAGCGAGGGCTTATTATGAAAATATATATTAACATGTATAGATAGATATGATAATGCAATACTCAGTATTTCGTATAATCAATGCGTGCTAATATAAGAGTTTATGGAAGTACAAATTTTCCAATTACCTAGTTTTACAATTTTTTGGCAATATCACCCTTATTATGTCCTTAACTTACTACTGAATTTTTTTTTACCATTAACCTTATGTTGATGTAACCTTTGCAGTTAATACAAGTAACCTCAATAGAGTCATGGCATTAATTTTCCTTTGTAATTTCAAATAAAGTGTACATGAACCTTCCTATCTTTCACAAATGTTTATTCCTGTAAGTTCATTGCATTAACACAAATATAATATGATATAATTTTCAAAAAATAATATAGGGGAAATTATCAACTAAAGGTTTGAATTTCCTAAAAAAAAAACTCAAGCAAATTTTGTTGTTATAGATAAAATATCAAGGCATATTATTTTTTTCTTTTAAAATAAAATATATTAATCAGAATCTATCTGGTATGATTTTGCTGTCATTTAGCATTTATTTCTTCATAGTTTCCATTAAAGAAATATATTATCTTTTGATATACATCTGTTTGATTGGGAAAATACTGGTTTTAATGAATTATGTTAGTCCTTAATACTAGTTTTGTTTAATATTCTATGATTTCTTAACTTTCCTGTATTTTCTAATAACAAAGTGAGCTCACATAGGAACCATATCTGAACTTCCAAACAATTAATGCAAATATTTCTCTTCTCTTCTTGTCTATACTTCTACAGAGAGTATATTAGAAGAGAGACAAGCACAGAGGAGGGAGAGGGAGAGAGAGACTCACAGAGAGATGCTAAACACTCTTTCTTATTACTCTTCTCCCACAATACCTTGAAAATTCTCTACAATGTAAATACACATGTTAAAAGAGTCCTCCTATTCATCTGTACAGATGTGTTGGTGGTTTTTAACTCTACACTACTTACAATCATCTAGGAAGAGGAAATTTCAACTGAAGACTATGTCCATCAACGTAGCCTGTGGTCATGTTTGTGAAGCATCAGTTGAATAGTGATCAATATTGGAAGCAACTCATACACCATGGTCCGTGTCACACCTGTTCAGGTGGCCCTCACTGAATGAAAAAAGTTGAGGAAGCATGGGGAAGCAGTACATTCAGCAGAATCCCTCTTTCAAGCACAGGTTGGCTTTGTTCAGTGTTTTATCACAGCAACAAAGAGTAAACTAGGATACTTTGTATTCTGCGTGTCATATAATTTGATCTTGATTTTTTATTTAACATAACAAGGATATGCATATGTTTAAAATAATAAGCTATTAAAGTATAAAAGCAGGAAAGTGATACAAATTTATTTAAATTTTTCTGAAAATTTTATAATCAGCCTTACATTATTGAGTTGAAGACTGCTTTACAAGTTTGAATACATTATTATTTACCTACAACTGAAATAAAATACATGACCATCTATTAATAAAACCACAGTGAACCAATTTTTTAAACCCAATGTCAAAAAACTTTTTTTATTCTGTGTAAATCTTTGACGCTACATGAGACATTGAATCCCAGACATGAAAACAATTTATTCTCCTTGTCACATTCTGTTGCCTGAACCTCAAATGATATATATTTTCAAAATTTCTTACAATTTTCTGTATGATATATTTGTTGTTCTTGAATAGAAATAGAGCAATAAAGAGTTTTGCTAAAAACCAATTTTCCTATTCTTCTTCAAGAATAATACATTGTGACTGGCTTCCCTCTTCAATGTTTTAATCCTTCTGCATAAGCATTCCAGTTTTGAGACAAAACTGAATTTAAATAGATGTTATATTGAAGATTAAAGACATTTTTAAAGTAAAGAATTGTGTTGAAGTAGAAATTTGCCTGTATTATACCTTCCATGTCTAGTTGTGCAACAAAAATTCTATTGTAATAATTCTATTTCACTCATATCACTCTGCTTATGACAACAGGACCATATTTTCTTAACAATAAATATAACATGAGGGTTTTGAGCCCTGTATTCCAACAGGTGCAATCTACATAATATGAAGGAAATGGCTAGAATAAATTTTACTTCATAAACTTACTGAGAACATTTTAAAGATATCTTCTGAATTACTCAGAAAATGTGAGTCTGTTTTGGCAAGCTCTTTTTCTTTTCCATTCTTGATAGTCCTGTTCACACATGCAATCAGTGTTGATTTTAATGATGTAAAATTTTGTTTGTTTAACCCAAAACACAATTACCTGACATAAAGAAAAATGTAACTATTTAAATATAGCACAATGTGAAATTTAGTATCCATGATGTGATGGCTATTATTGCATACTTTGGGATATATTCCAGTTCTTTAGTATTTTGATTTTGCTTTACTAATTTTTTATACAATGTAATTTGACTGTGGTTTCTACTACCAAGGCTCCTCCCAAATCCTCCTTACCACCCTACCCAACATCTTTATTTTTTCTCTTTCCCTACCTTTAAAAGAGAGAGAAAAAGAGGAAGAAACAAAGAAACAACAAAGCAAAGGAGAAATACAGACAAAAAAAGCAATAAAAAACACAAAAATCAAAATCAAAACAAATAGGTATAAGACCAATAATATAAAATATACCAAAATAAAACAAAATGTAACAAAAAGTGCACAAAAGTACCATTAAGTGAGGGGGGTCCTTGAAAATGTGATATAGGGAAGTGAGCCTTTGCCAAGAGATAATGAAAACCAGGTGCAGATTGACTTAATCAACCTGAATCAGACTGCAGGGATTCCAATAACAGGTGATTTTTTCCAATGTATTTAAGTCCAGTACAATTAAAAAAAAAGTTTCCTGCTGTAATGCAATCCCCATTGCACAAGGAAGTATAGTGACATTGTAACTCAACTTAAGGGGCAAGCCATTCCTTCCAAGTAGATGGACTCTAGAGACAGGTTACCTGCACCAGTTTAAGGATCTAAGGGTCTGGCCTGGTCTCAGTCAAACAGATAGTGTAGAGGTCAGTTAGGCTATTAGTCACCTCTGGTACTGGTTGTGGGAGCTTAGAGGAGTCGTTATTAGGTTGATTTAAATTACTAACCACCTCCTTTCCTGGTTGTAGGAGCTTGATATGTTCTGGCCCAATGTATAGTGAAGATAGCCAGGCTGTTAATCTCTTCCAATTCTCAACTTTCTGGATGGAAGGACAGATTTTTCAACTTTCCCAGTGGAAAGACAATCCTGTATACTTAACATTCCTGGTGTGCCTGGAGATCTGTGGGAACAATGACCTTCTCACTATGCTCTCCACATTTAAGATCATCTTATGTTGCTCAATTATTTCAGGCATTTGCCCTACTCTGGAATGTGGTTGATATGCCCAGTGATATGCTACTGGGAAAATTGATTTTCCCCTTTCCAGCAAGTGTTAATGTAAAATAGTTCCATGGTTAGAGGTGAGACCTGTCTTCTTTCTCTTAGTTCTGGGACAAGTCTGACTTGAATGAATGCTGCCCTTGTATTTGCTGCCATGGTCTCTGTGAGTTGATATGTTTACCAATCCTATTGTGTCCAGAAGACACTGCCTCCTTAGAGTCATCAGTCATCTGTAGATTTTATCACCTCTTCCCCAGAGATCCCTGAACTTTGAGGGTAGGGCTTTGATGAAGAATTCTTCCATGTCTGACTTTTGGAAATTTATGCATTTAATTTAATGAAAAGTGATATTAAATCATAAGACCTAATGTAGTTATTTTTCTTTGAATTTTCCTAATAATTGATGAATACTATAAAGAGAGAAGATTTTGTTACTACCTACTTTCATTTTTTGTTGACTTCTTGTATCTTGTTGTTTTTTAGACTCTCGGGTGATAGGGCACTAGAATATTGATATCAACTAATTTGTGAACACACATGTATATGACAGTTCACTCTCAAACCCTCATTATGATAGACTGAAGCCTGTGATATCTCAGGAAAAAATAACCCTCACTTTGTTTTCTTAGATATTAAGTGATTGTGATTATTAAGTATAATTGACATAGTAGTAAATTTATTATATATAATCTTATATAAATATTATTGGTTCTATTAAGATGGTATTTTGTTTCATTTTATAGCATAATACGAATATTTTTCTAATATTATACCAATTAAAATACAAGGTTATCTTAAAGACATTGAAAATAGAGCTTTATTTTTCTTATTGTTGTTGTTGCATTATATTTCTTTTTGCGTCAATGAAAGAGACTGACTGTCCAACTTCCCAGTGAGACTAAACAAACCATGACTATCTGGCAAAATCCAGTTTTACAGGGATGACTTTAAAGATTTGAATTAGGTCGTATATCCAATCAGAGAGTGATTAGTTTCTTCAATATTGTTCATGCTACTATCACACTGGAGGGCATATCTTATCAACCCAGTCATTGTTATAATTCATGCCTTCACAACTGAGTAAGACTGATGATTTCCTTTCTCCTCTGGTAGCTGAAATAGTACTTTATTTCAGTATGAAACTTGGTGGTATAAATGAAGCTACCAAGTCAATACCAGCTTGCTCTCTCTATGTTCTATGACTCAAATATGTGGTGTCTTCAGGAATAAAGTCTTGCCAAATTTTGTGTAAGAACAAAGAACATTCTATGCTATCTTCCTGTGAAACAGCACTAAATGAGTTTTCACTCTTTTAATATGTATGTATGTATGTATTGGTCTTAGGAATCTTCTACAATATTAAGTCTACATGTGACTTTCTTTTTTTTTTTAAATATATTTTATTTTATTTTTATGTACATTTGTGTTTTTGCCATGAGTGTCGGGTCCCTTGAAACTGGAGTTACAGACAGGTGTGAGCTGCCATGTGGGTACTGGGAATTGAACTCGGGTCCTCTGGAAGAAGAGTCAGCGCTCTTAACCCCTGAGCCATCTCTCCAGCCCGTGACTTTCTTAAAGTTTCTTTATTATTACTTATTTCTATCTGTATTCTGTCCTACACTCTACTTTTCATCTACCCAGTAGAAGTAACCATCTTATTAAATAAGAAACACAGAGCCAATGTAAAGATAAAAGCCCAAAAGGTCAGAGCTAAGAGCCTTACCCTTCCTGCTTCAGCGATTCTCTTCAGCCAAGAAAGACCTACTTCCTGTGTGTTTGTCTTTATATAGACTTTCTGTTCTGCCTTCTCATTGATTGTAAACCCAACCACATGACCGCCTCGTCACTGCCTGTCTGTACAGACCTCCAGGTCTTCTATGGTTGGTATTGAGATTAAAGGCGTGTGTCTCCAATGCTGGCTCTATCCTTGAACACACAGAGATCTAACTAGCTCTGCCTACCAAGTGCTGGGATTAAAGGCGTGCACCACCACCGCCCAGCTTTTGCTATGGCTCTAATGGCTCTGACCCCCGGGCAACTTTATTTATTAACATACAAATCACATTTTAGTACAAATAAAATATCACCAAACTAACCCATTTAAAATTTCACATTTCATCATTTATATATAATTCATTATACCACTGTGTTCTATCTCCCCTCTCTTGAAAATTTTCTGATAGCCCCATACTAACTTACTATACTCTATCTATATATTAAAGGAAACATATGTCTGAGGATTTACACTGAGAAATTACAAAAAAACACATTCAATGCTTGTCTTTATGGGTCTGGGTTATCTAGCTTAGAAAGATTCACCATTCCCATGTAATATTCATAATTTTATTGTTCTTAGTATATAAATGATTCTCCATTGCATTAATGAACACAACTTTCATTATCAATTCATTGTCTAATGATAACCTAGGTTGTATCCATTTCTTGGAGTTTGATGGGAGACCACAAATAAACATGGATGAACAGATATTTCTATGGTAGGATACTGAGTCATTGGGAGATATATATATGAATAGTATAGCTGGATAATGGTGTATATGCATTTATAACCTTCTGAATAATACTCACATGAATTTCCATAATATCTGCAGCATAATATATTCCCACCATTGTCCAGGCCAAGAACCCATGACTACACAGGTTATAGGGTACAAGGAGGACTCAATACTATTTCTTGGCTAAATGTGGATATTATTGAGTTGTTCATACACCATGGCTTAGTGTATATTTCAAGCCTCATCAGAGAAGCATCTTTTTGCAGTAGATGGCAAGTAACACAGAGACAATTATTACAGGAATTGTGACAGCTTACACAAAACATGTACACAAGACCAATCTAGACAAAAATCACAGCATGGAAAGTAGAGGTTGGCAAGCAGTTCCTTCCCTAACAAAGTTGCTATTGGTAATTGTTACTTTCAGGGAGACAGAAAGGCAGATATCGCTAAGAATGTAGCTCAGGTTAATATAACTATGCCCCAGAGGAAGCCCATATATCCAAGCGTGCATGGGTAGCACCAATTTTGCTTCATGTATATTTAAAAAAACATCAAAGACACAAAACTTGAGTGTTTCTGAAAGCAGTGTTTGATGTGGTGTGGGGGCAGGTAGTGTATAAGTTTAAAATATTGTATGATATTATCAAAGAACTAATGAAAAGAATGTAATTGGGGAATCGTGTTATAAGTTACTCTTTTTTTTTACATTTTAAATGTCTCATTTTCAGAATAACTTGAAACAAGATAACACAGAGATTGAAACCTATGTTACCATGCCACAATTACTGTACATCTTTCCTAGATCGTCTTTGCTCAAAGAAAAATAGCAAAGCAAGAAAAAGCAAGTATTTGTATTTCTCTGGGTTTTTATTCTTTTACCCCTGTCTTTCTCTACTTCTATTTATTATTGTTGTTATCCTGATAGAAATTCTATGGGAATATTCAAAGTTTAAAGTTGTTTAAACACTAACTTTGTGAAAATTCTACTTTCAAGTTACTGAAATTCATACTTAAAGATTGTTTGGATGGATATGGTTGTTTTTAGAAAAAGAAGCAATCAGTGGCATGAAGAGAGAGGAAGGAAGGAGCTATGTTAGGTTTCACAATAAGATGTAGAACAGCAAGGCCAAACATTAGACAGAGAAATGATGTTTCAATGAGGCAGCAAAGCTATAAACAAGGAAGCCATAAAACAAGTTTGATTGTGTTATCTTAACATACATGAATCCTTTTGGAAGAAAATACTATATGAGATTAAATTAACCCTGTTAGGTCACACAGATACATTAAAGTTTGCCACAAAAAGGGGAAGAGTTGTGTGATATCTTCTCATAGTAGAAATAACAAGAAAATTTCATCATTTGCAATGTTATTAATCAAAATGTATCACTTCATAGTTTTCTGCTTTAGAATTTGCTTGGTTACTTTATTCGGGCTATATGCTACATTAAAAATAGACTATCATATCTATTTTTATAATATTTAATTTTGAATGAGAATAATTAGTAAAGCAAAGATATAGCATTTATTTGATTATGAGCTCAGATTGCCAACACAGTATTCCATTTTATCAAAACAATATTCCAAAGTTTAATTAGGTGTGATATATTAATTGGACAGTGTATTTATTTGTTTGTACTCCATTCAATGTTTAATTTGTTTTCCTGTACTACATTTTATTTTATGTTTTCATAAGCTCTTATATTTTGTTTGTTTCCTTCTTTCTGATCATCAGCCCAAAAGCTATGCCCAGTGTGGAAGACAGTTTACTTACTGTTGGCTGAGGTCAAGATATAGAACTCTCAGCTCTTTCTCCAACACCATGTCTAACAGCATGTCACCAACCATGATGACATGGACTAAACTTCTGAACTGTAATCTAGCCCTAATTAAATATTTTATTTTATAAGAGTTGTGGTCATGCTATTATACCCACCAAAACTCTCAATCACCATAGATGAAGTAAACAAAATATTCCATGATAAAACCAAATTTAAACAATACATATCCACAAATCCAGCCCTATAGAAAGCACTGGAAGGAAAAATCAAGTTAGATACACTCATAAAAACTCAGGCAATAGCCGGACAGTGGTGGTGCACACCTTTAATCCCAGCAATCAGGAGCCAGAGCCAGGCAGATCTCTGGGAGTCTACAGAGCAAAATCCAGGACAGGCACCAAAACTACACAGTAAAACCCTGTCTCAAAAAAAGGGGGTGGGGAAGAAAACACAATCCAATACCAACAAATAGCAAAGAAAGGAAACATTCAACACTACCAACAAAAGATAACAGGAATTAACAATCACTGGTCATTAATATTCCTTAATATCAATGGACACAATTCACCTATAAAAAGACACAGGCTAACAGAATGGATACAAAAACAGGATCCATCGTTCTGCTACATACAAGAAAAAAACTTCAACTTCAAAGACAGACACTACCTCAGAGTAAAAGGCTGGGAAAAGTCTGTCCAATCAAATGGTCTTAAGAAGCAAGCTTTTGTAGCTATCCTAATTTCTAATAAAATAGACTTAAAACTAAAATCAATTGAAAGAGATCGGGAAGGACACTGCATATTTATCACAGGAAAAGTCCACCAAGATGAAGTCTCAATTCTGAACATTTATGCCCCAAATACAAGGGCAACCATATTTGTAAAAGAAACATTACTAAAGCTTAAATTGCACATCAAACCCCACACTATTTCAATACCCCACTTTCAACAATGAACAGGTCTGCCAGACAGAAACATAACAGAGAAATAAGGGAAGTAACAGATCCTATGACTCAAATGGATTTAATAGATATCTATAGAATATTCCACCCTAAAACAAAATAATATGCCTTCTTCTCAGTGCCCCATGGAAACTTCTCTAAAATTGACCACATGCTCGGTCACAAAGCAAATCTCAACAGATACAAAAAAAATTGGAATCACCTTTTATGGCTTAAAGTCATATTTCAACAACAACCCAAATTACAGAAAGCCTACAATTTCATGGAAACTGAACAAGACCCAACTGAATCACTAATGGGTCAAGGAAGAAATAAAGAAATAAATTAAAGATATCCTATAATTCAATGAAAATGAATGTACAGCATAACCAAACTTATGGGACACTATGAAAGCAGTGCTAAGAAGAAAATTCATAGCACTAAATTCCCATGTAAAGAAGATGGAGAAATCTCACATTAGCGACTTAACAGTACACCTGAAAGTACTAGAACAAAAAGAAGCAAACTCACCCAGGAGGAATAGATGCCAGGAATAGTAACTCAAAAATCAGTAGCCCTCCTATATACAAATGATAAATGGGCTGACAAAGAAATCAGAGAAACATCACCCTTTATAACAGCCACAAATATTACAAAATACTTTCAGGTAACTCTAACGAAGCAAGTGAAAGACCTGTATGACAAGAACTTTAAGTCTCTGAAGAAAGAAATTGAAGAAGATATCAGAAAATGGAAAGACCTCACATGCTCATGGATAGGTAGGATTAACATATTAAAAAGGGCAATCTTACCAAAAGCAATCTACAGATTCATTGCAATCCCCATCAAAATCCCAACACAATTCTTCACAGACTTGGAAAGAACAATACTTAACTTTATATGGAAAAACAAAAAACACCTGGGATAGCTAAAAGAATCCTGTATAATAAAGCAAGCTCTGGAGGCATCATGATCCCTGATTTCAAGCTCTACTACAGAGCTATAGTAATAAAAACAGCTTGGTACTGGCATAAAAACCGACATGTGAACCAATGGAATCGAATTGAAGACCCTGACATTAATCTGCACACCTATGAACATATGATTTTCAACAAAGAAGCCAAAACTGTACCATGGAAAAAAGAAATAATCTTCAAAAAATGGTGCTGGCATAACTGGATGTCAACATGCAGAAGACTGCAAATAGATCCATTTCTGTCACCAGGCACAAAACTCAAGTCCAAGTGGATCAAAGACCTCAACATAAATCCAGCAATACTGAATTTGACAGGAGAAAATAGGAAGTAGCCTTGAATGCATTGGCACAGGAGATCACTTCCTAAACATAACACCAGTAGCAAAAACACCGAGAGCAACAATTAATAAATGGGACCTCCTGAAACTGAGAAGGTTCTGTAAGGCAAAGGACATGGGAAAGAAGAGAAAAGGGCAGTCTACAGAATGGGAAAAGATCTTTACCAACCCCACATCTGACAGAGGGTTGATCTCTAAAATCAATATATAAAGAACTCAAGAAACTAGACATCAAAATAATTAACAATCCAATTAAAAATTGGGCTATAAAGCTAAAAAAGATATCTCAATGGAAGAAACAGAAAAGGCTGAAAGACATTTAAGGAATTGCTCAACATCCTTATTCATCAGGGAAATCCAAATCAAAACAACTCTGAGATACCATCTTACACCTGTCAGAATGGCTAGGATCAAAACACTGATGACAGCTTATGTTGGA
>CABHPH010154018.1:0-19674 GCA_902168325.1 Peromyscus nudipes
GGTATGGGCAAAGGTATCTTTATCCTGAAAAGAAAAATTTTAGGTTAATTGTCAAATTCTAGGAAAGGTAACTATATCCTGTGTATAATGCCAAAGTTTAGGATTTATCTCAAGTCCTTATTCAAGTAGTCTTTGAGACTGGATCATCTCAGCTAGCCCTCTCAAAATTGCTCTGAGCACTTTGTAGTCTAAAGCTGATCTGTAGATGATGTTTGTTAGCTTAGTGATGTTATTATTGTCCATGTGGAATTGTTGTTGTTGTGGGGCCCCATCTTCTTCCTGGAGACTTCAGTTGATGTTAGGCCTGGCCATGATTTCCTGGAGAAAACTGATAAGAGACTCGAACACAAAGACATATATATGCAGCTAATTGAAGCCTTTTTTCTAGAATTAGTTAGTACTCTATATGATCATTCATATCTTAACAAAGTTTAAAATGTATATATATGTATATATATTAATCTTGTAAATTTTGATATAAAATTCATACTTTAAGAAAAGTTTAAAGAATCAGAATAGAATCAAAGAGTTGAGATTAGTAATAGTATAGTCCCTTAATTAATTTGGTTTTTCTCCTGTTCTGTAGCAGAAAATGGCTCTTTTCTTCTGGCATGATACAGGGAGTTTGCATTTTCCTTTTAACAACATGCTTGAGTTTAAAGAAGGAGAGAGCCATTCTCCAACTCCAAAGTCAGTTTTAAATTTTAATTGAACTGGGACTATTAGAAGACCAATAGTGTTAAATTTCTTTAGAGAAGAGCAGAAACAAACATTTAGGAAGACATAAAATTTTTTAGATGATATACCAATAGGCCATTTTACTCTGTTTCCTGGGATAGATGGTTTGTCCCTTTTCTTCAGTTGTCTCATTTGTCCAGTGTTCTTCAGATTCCTTAGCCTTCATTCTCCTAAAAGACAAAAACAAAAACCTTTCCCCAAGACTAATTTTGGGGATGTTCCTTTTTGGCAAGTTATTATCTGATTAAATGAAAAGGCATGCGTTACTGGTATAAGTTAGTTTAAATTGGATGTTCATGTTGGTTGATGAACTATCAGCTCCTCTAATTAAGAGGTCTCTCTTGTTCTAATTGAACCTTTATCAATTTTGATGGTACCCACAGCTTATCTTCTCCTGTAAAAACAAAAGCAAAACCTTGTCCCCAATGTAACACATATCCTGCTTTCCATTCTGAGGTCAGCACATCCTTAAAGTATATAGGCTGATTTCGAGATGACTAGCTGATATGATCCAGCCTGACAGACTACTCAAACAAGGACTTGTGACAAGCCCTGAAATTTCCTATTTTGCAGAGACTGGACAAATAATACAGGACTTGACAATTAACCCAAAAATTTTCTTTTCAAGATTCCCTAAAGATATCTTCACCCCTAGAAAGCAAAAAGAAAAAGAGAATATAGATATGAGATAGATAATCGAATCTACTCTGAGAAAAAAGATAAAGAAATAATAGGATAAATAGGTAGATCACTGAATCTACACTGAAAAGAGAAAGGGGAAGATATAAAAATGACAAAAGGTAGACTACTGAATCTATTATGAAAAGATAAAAAGGGAGATTATGGAATCTACTTTTAAAAAGGGACTACTTGTTTTAAATAAGATAAGTAATGAAAATTTTTTGTCTGAGGTTATCAAATGTTACTGGACTGGACATTGTTAATATATATAATGGAGTTTTTGTCTGAATCTGTCAAATGTTAATGGACTAGACATCGTTAATGTAATCTTGACTGTATATTGTACATACTTATTGGATATAGTTTTTCTTGTATTAGTTATAAGCTTTTTTAAATTTTAGACAAAAGAGGGGAAATGTGGTGGTATTGTATTCCCCAAAATATTGTGTACCCTAATAAATTTATCTGGGGACTTCTTCTGGGGACTTCCACTTCAGTAAAGCTGGATCCTTGACTTGACCACAGGAAAGAATTGGGGACAGTTGGTATGAAGTTGCAGTTTATTAAAAGCCATTTTAAACAGATGTAAGCATGGTCTAAAGAGGGAGAGGCTCAGTGAAAGAGTGAAACTTACCTGAGAGCATGGTGTGGGCTTCTCAGAGGAGACTCACACTCCATTTTCGTTAGGCTAGTCATGTGTAGGATTTGGGTAGGTTTAAGTGTTATTATCTCAAAAGGGTTGCTAAAAAATGGAATGAGATGACTGCATGGTTTCTGATGTGTTCTGGGGTGTTCCCAAGTTACAACTGTTACAATAAAACCAGGTCACAGGACTGTAGGATTTAGGGCATCTTCCCTGGAGAAGCATGGTAGCAGTCATGTTTGTATGATTCCCAGAACATATGTAGTAGAAGATTAAGGTCCTAGACAAATGCAGGACTTCAACCAGAGTCATGCTATTTTAACACTCTTCTTTGAAAGTATTTCTTTATAAAATATTCAGGCTGGTAAGATAGCTTAGAGGATAAAGGTACTTATTGTCAAGTCTGATGACCCGAGTTCAATCCCTGGAACCCACATGGCAGAAAAACGAACCAACTTCTGAAAGCTGTCCTCTGACTTCCATATACATGTCATGGCACACACACACACACACACACACACACACACACACACACACACACTCCTGCATGCATGCACAGTGTGAAAAATAGTGTCTCTAGGTTTGGCAACTCTCACAACAGGTGTTAACTGTGCTTAAATTATTGATTGTCAGCTGCCAGAAACTTCTGCAAAACTCCAGGGTGAAACCCTTTCTTTCCCCCATCCTCAGGTTTCCCTGTTTTTCTATCCAGCTTTGGTGTCCTTTTGAGGAAGTTGTGGAAACCTTAGGAGGTGGGTCTTAGCAAAAGAAAATTAGGTCGCTGGAAGCAGGTTCTTGAGAGCTGTATCCTGTCCCTTGCCCCTTCCAATCTGTTTTCCTTTTCTTGTCTTCCATGAGGTGAGCAGCTCTTTTCTGCCACATGGCAGTGCTGCCATGATGCTCTGCCTCATTACAGGCCCACAGTCAGCAGAGCCAAGGGAGTTTCAGAGAAATATTGGAACCAAAATAAATCTTTTCTCCCTTAAGTTAGTTATATCAGGTCTTCGGTCATAGTAAGGAGAAGGGTAATTCATGCTATTACATTATGTTTTCTGTCTCATCCATGGCCATATGACATGGTCATCTGACAGTCCTTCCAACAAACAGAATGATGTAGAGATGTAAGGGAGGTACATTCAGGCCCTAAGTCAGGTTTGTTGGTATCTTAACACCCTCACTTGAAAATATGCCTATATAAAATATTCCTGCTAGTAAGATGGCTCAGAGAATAAAGGCTGAAAAATAGCTCCAGTAGAAGGAGATGGAGTGTTGCAGGATCCTCACATGGGATTCCTACCTTAACACTCTCCGGCTCATCCCTCCCCCAGATGCAAATGATCTTGGAAGAAGCTAGAATACAGGAAGTGGATGATTAACTTAAGGGGTACTTCATGACTGAGCATGCATATGAGGTGAGACATTGTGGTGGTGCAGCTGTTTTAGGTCACCCACATTCCTGTAAGTAACTCTTCATGCATGATCCTGTATGGCAGCTCAGTAAAGTCATTGGTTCATTAAGTTGGATTTGCATAGAATCTTTACTTTGTTCTATCATCAATGCCTTATCTGGGTGAGTAAACATTTGTTCATATCTTCCCAGGGAAGTGAACCCCAAAATACAGATCACTAAACCAAGTGCTGAATGGTACCATTGATAATACAGCTGCAATAAATGTGAGTGTGCAGGTATCTCTGGCTTACTGATAACTTTTCTTTCGGATGCACGTTCAGTATTAGAACTCGTTGATGATACTCTACTTCTGTTTTCAGCTTTAAGCACTTTCCATGCTGTTTTCATGAATTGCTGTACTAATTCACATTCTTGTGCTAATACACAAGTGTTTCCCTCCTCTGTGCCCTGTCAGCATCTGTTGCTTTCTGTCTTTTGGATAAGTATACCTTCTCCTGTTTGCTTGTTGTCTGCATATATTTTGATGCAGTCCTACTTGAGGAATTGGATTTTTCTTGCTGCTTTTGAGGTCTTGTTAAAGATATGTTTTCATATCAATGTCCCAAAGTGTTCCCCATATGCTTTTTCTATCAGTGTTAGATTTAAGTCTCCCATTTTAGTCTTCAATCTGCTTGGAGGTAATTTCACCTTTGCTAAGAGATGGAGATAAAAAGTTTATCACAATATACTACACAACTTGTCCATTGAAAACATATATTTGAGTTGCTTTTACTACAATTTCAGTTTTGGAGATTCCTATGGTTGTGATGGCATCTGCTTGGCCCCAGGAAAGCCTTGGGGCAGATGGTATCACAGTGTGAGAGAGATCACACAGTATGAGAGGGAGCATGGCACACCAGTGAGCTGTCAGTCTCCTGTTCTCCAAAGACCTTGAGAGCAAAAATGAGCTGCAAGAAAGACTTACTCCTTCTTAAAGACCAAATCATTCTAGAGCCTCTTAAAGTTTCCAGTAGCTCTTAGTACACCACACTAGAGTCACCCCCAGCTAGTGGCTTCCAAAGTCATTGTCTAGAGCCCAAGGATAATAGGTAAATGCAGACAAGGAGTATGTAGAAACAATATACAGTCATTAGGGAAATGAGAGAAAATAATTCCTGGGGATGGGAGAAGATCCGAGGGAGAAATACTGCCATGCCATCCTGTTCAATGGGATTGTTTAGTTTTGTAGTAGGAATAAGATGAGACTGAGGTAATACATGAACTGGCCATTTTGTAGTGGATCATTGGCTGATCCAGCAAGGAGTCCACACTTCCAAAGCTTGCTTCCTTGCCCAACCAGAGAATTATTCATCCATCCAGGGAGGGGTCACCTGAGTTGCTTAATTACATCATGGTCCACCAAAGCCTCTCCCTGTCTGCCTAAGTGGAGCTTAGCTACTGTTTCAACTGCCATTGAGGTTGTAACCACACTTGTTATAGTCTATAGTCTCCGTTTCCCAGGCAATCAAGCATGTGAGCTTTCTTCCACCTGTTCTAGCTGACATATCCTGGGTCACTGTCCCACGCCTTCTCCACTACTGGAGATTGACTGAACCATCTGAGCCCATGATCTAAAATAAATCCTTCCGCCTTAAAGTGGCTTCTGTCAGTTATTTCAGACAACAGCGAGACAGCAAGCTAATGCTCAGATGTTGTGGGTCCTCCTTTATTCTGACAAGTCCCCTGCACCCAGGAGTGTCCCAATGTCTGACGGCTCCCATCTCTATTACTCTCTTGTCCTCAGCAAGCCTAAACACTCTCACCTCTCTGGTTTGAAACCTTGGCATCGTCCACTGACTCCACAGTAATCCCGGATTCCTTTGCCCTTCATCACCAGGCTTCATTTGTACTTTTTATCTCATTCCTTCCCCCTTTCCTCACCATGGATCCTAAAACTTCCTGTTATTGTGTTCCAAACCACTACACATATAATTTTCCTTGTACCAAGACTTCTGCTTTTCTCTCTTTGCTGCCTAGGGAACGTTTCCACATCCAAACATTTCACAGCCAAGCATGACCTCAGCTAGTGAAGTACAGACTGCCTCTGAGCTGTGGACAAGAGCCCATTTCTGTATGGGCACCACTGTGCAGTGATTTGCTCCATACCAATTTTAAGTGCTGAGGGGAAGTTCTTCAAGGCCAAAGACCATCCTGTCCAACTCACTGTCTTGTATCCCTCTCAGTTTATAGTTGGACTCAGATAGTGAATGATGACCTGTGTCCTTTTCCAGAACATCTTTCTTGAATAGCTGATGGCACGTTTATTAGCTACTAGTGAGGCCACCAAGTTAGGACTGATCTGGTTTGCAATTTTCAAATTTATGGTTACTTCTATGTATCATTTCTTCAGTGTTAAAAATTAGTCCTCCCAGCAATCCAGAAGTCAGACATCCAGTCTCGTTTTTGGACTGTGGCAGTTTAGACATACTGAGAAAAATGAATGAGCCTTTCTTCAGGATTCAGTTCCCATAGAGCCAGGTATCCTTTTAGTTAGCGATGTGGAGGGGAAGGTGGAGGGGCCTGAACATAACACCGAAAGCCTATTTCTCAAAGATTTATAGAGAATAGCGATGAAGGGAGAGAACCATCATATACTGTGAATGTAACATTATATTTTGAGCATAATTATATTTAAAAATCTGTTCTTCGACAAATGCCTATAATATACCAACCAGATGGTATTTTTGCTTTTTATGATATTTAACCTTTATATGTATGCTGGATTTATGAGATTTATGACGAGTTATTTGAATTTTAATCATGCAGATATTAAACAGAAGCTAGTAACTGACAGACCCACCCAGTGCCTGTAACCTGTGCACTTAAGTGTAGGGCTGTCCCCTCCACTCACCCAGTCTCTTCTGCCTCTTGGCAGCTTTTACGCTAGCTGTTTGGTTACCATGATTTAGTATCATCCTATTCCTCTCCATGGGTAGAAAGTGACAAGCTCTCCAAGGTCAGCTGCTCCCCGATATTCAGCCGTGCTTCCAGCTTATGAAAAAAATGGGAGCAATCAGAGTTTGTGTCACTTTAAGTGAGGCACTTCAAAGGAAATTGCCACGGACTCTGCAGAGACAATCACGTTGGGCAGCCAGCGTGGCTGAAGTTTGCGCAAACTACAAAGAGTCGAGTGTAGATAGATATTTTAGTTTCCTTTCTACTGCTGTGATAAAATTCGATAACCAAAAGCCCCTTGGAGAGTAAAGGGCTTGTTTGATTTTACAGGAGGCGGGAACTGAAGCAGTGACTGTGGGGGAATGCTGCTTACTGGCTTGCTTCTATGGCTTGCTCAGCTTGCTTTTTTCTTTAACCCAAGACCATTTGCCCAATGGTGACACTACCCACTATGGTCTGGTCCTGCCACATCAGTCATCAATCAAGAAAATGACCCACAGACTTGCCTACAAGCCAATCTGATGGAGGCATTTTCTGAATTGTGGTTCTCTCTTCTCAGATGATGCTGGCTTGTGCCAAACTGACAAGAAACCAACTCTCATGGGGGTGGGTGGAGCAGGGGCCAATATACTGAAATTGGTCTGACTGTTGAGAGGCTGTGGCAATGCAGTTCCTACAATGACCTACACTGTTACTCTATTTTTCTTAGTAGAACTGTTCATTGTAGCCTATAAGGCCTGATAGAACATCAAGCCTTTCGTGAGCATTCTCTGGTTTTTACTGTAGCAAAGTCAGCAAGGTGAAACATCTCCAGATCAATCTCTTTTGAAACTCTCTTCTCAGTGTAAATACTGTGAACCATACACTGTACGAGTCCTCCTGCTGTGATGCACCAAGGCATGTGATAGGCCTTCAGCTTGTATTACGATTTTGAGCATGCTGATGTGCTTTTATATTGGAATGAGCATCTTTTGTGTCTTCCAGCAGCAGCTGCAGGCATGTGAGAGTGTGTGATTGTAATGGAAGCCACAGGCACCATCACTTCCTAATGTATAGAGGCAGATGTGTGTGGTATTGCTATCCATTTAAGGGAAGATATTTGCATTGGTTTGGGAATGATTTCAGTGTATCTCCAGAGCTTCACATACTGAAAGCTTGTTTCCTAGTATGGTGTATGAAAAGCTGCTGGAAACTTTAAGAGACCCCAGGGTGATTTGGTCTCTAAGAAAGAGTAAGTCTTTCTTGCAGTTCATTCTTGTTCTCAAGCTCTTGGGAGAATAGGAGCCTGGCATGTCACTGGTGTGCCATGGTCCATCTCACAATGTGATCTTTTCTTCATGTACTTTCTTACACTGTGATACCATCTACCCAAAGGCTTTTCCTAGGTCCAAGCAGATTTCAGCAGAACATTAGGAAAACTCCCAGATTGTGAGCTAAATAAAGCTCTTTAAGTTTTACCTGGCATCAAGTATGTGGTTAGAGCAACAGAAAGTAGACTAAGGCACTTGTAAGGTAAAACCTAGTGGAACTATGACAGCAGACTGTTCCTGGTCACCATGTGTAATATGCTAAATAATGGTGTTGTGTGAGTGTTTCTGCGGAGGCACTGACAAGAATCTATTCACCCCACACGAGGCACTGACAACAGGCCAAAGAAAGTATCCTACCAAAGCCTAACCTGGACAGAGAACCAACAAGTTTACTGGAGTTACTTACTGGAATTTTGGTGAGAGGTTACTTGTAGAAGAATGGATGTCCAAAAGGCACCTGCATCACCATAAAGCCCACTCCACCTTGTGACAACTCATGAATGATAATTCCCTGGAACTCCCTGCACAACCTGCAGGCAGTTCAATAGGTTGCAATGTCTCCTCTCCCCAGTAGTTGACCTTAAGATGGACTTTGGGAATTTGGAAATTTCCAGGAACTTCTTGAGACTTGTGTTTACTTCTCAAATCTTACAAGACCTCCTCTTAATATGGAATGCTCAATTTGGAGGAGATTGCTACACAACAAATGACCAAAATATTATGCTAGTTAATTTTTGTCAACTTGACCCAAACCAGAGTCAGCTGAGGAAATCCCTCCACCAGATTGGCTTATGAACAAGTTTATGGGGCATTTTCTTGCTCAATGATTGATGTGAGTGATCCAACCCACTATGGGCAGTGTTACCCCAAGTGGGTAGCCTTCGATTGTGTAACAAAGCAGGGTGAGCAAGCCATGGGGAGCAAACAAGTAAATAGCAGTCCTCTGTGGCCTGGGCTTCATCTCCTATATCCATGTTCTTGCCCTGGCTTCCCTTAATGGCAGACTATGACCTGTTAGTTAAAATAAGCTATTTCCTCCAAAGTCGCTTTGGTCACTGTGTTTATCATAGCAACAGAAAACAATGAAGACAGATATTCAGTACCATTATCTAGAATATGTAAATGAAATTTTATAAGTAAAGAGATCACTTCCCAAAAGGGACCAAGTTACAGATCTTGACTGAGGAAGTCATCCTGGTTTATTCTGCTGGACTCTCTGAGTCCCATCACAAGTATCTTCCTAAAAGAAGAACAGAGTGAGGTGAACCACAGAGAGGAGGAGTTGGCAACGTGGCCACAGTGGCAGAGATTGATGTGGTTAGAAACCAAGGAATGCTGGCAGTCACCAAAGCTGGAAAAGACTCTTTGGAGGAAGCATACACCCTGACACCTGAATATTGGCCCAGTGAGCAGATGTCAGCTTTCCGTGCTCCAGAATTGTAAGAAAACACGTTCCTGTGGTAACATATTATATACCCTAATAAAGTTTACCCGAACGGAACAAGCCACTAGATTAAACATAGATGACAGGCAGTGGTGGCACACACCTTTAATCCTAGCGCTTGGGAACCAGAAGTCGGTCTGGATCTCTGTAAGTTCAAAGCCACCCTGGACTACATGAGGTTGACTCAGTCTAGAAGAGAAACAGAGCCAGGCAGTGGTGGCACACACCTTTAATCCCAGCACTTGAGACCTCATGCCTTTGCCTGGGAAGCACATATGACTTTAATCCCAGGAGGTGATGGCTGGGTGGAGAAAGGTATATAAGGTATGAGGAGACAGGAACTAGAGGGTTCTTCAGGCTGAAGAGTTGGTGAGATAAGAGGTGGTGACTGTGGCTTGTTCCTTTGTCTCTCTGATCTTTCAGTATTTACCCCAATATCTGGTTCCAGGTTTCTTACTAAAAGACCTTTTGCTGGATGGTAGTGGCGCACGTCTTTAATCCCAGCACTTGGGAGGCAGAGGCAGGCAGATCTCTGTGAGTTCGAGGCCAGCCTGGGCTACAGAGTGAATTCCAGGAAAGGCTCCAAAGCTACACAGAGAAACTCTGTCTCAAACAAACAAACAAACAAACAAACAAATAAAACAAAACAAAAAAGAAAGACATTTTAAATTTTGTGCAATATGTTCCTGTTTTTTTGAGCAACTCATTTGCATTACTTTGTTCTAGTTTATCATGGAGTAACAAACTGCCATCATTTGGAGAGGCTACAAAGGCTGCTGATGTCTCTTGGTATGCACAGCAGATAAAGGGTTTCCTCCAATGTGTCTCAAGTATCCTGAACCTGGTCAGCTGTGCTGAGCACCAGGCACCTCAGCAACTCTGACCAGAGCATCCTGGGGTGTTGTAGTGCCCTTGGTTCTGTAAGTCATTGGGCCAGTATGAATCTACAGATGTTCTCTTACTGGAACTCTGTGTTAAATGCCCATGACCTGAGCTACAGTCCAGGACGCTGTGGTTTGCATCCCATTAGAGACAGGTGCATGAGGGCAACTGGCTGGCACAGCATCTGTGGAGGTCTGTGGTACAATGGCACATGCAAGGCTGTGATATTGGATATTATTGCCTTGTTCTGATAATAAAATTTTATCACCAACTGTGGTGTTTACTGTAGGTTCAAGAGAGAGTCTCTTTTATTCCTAGCTTGTTAGGATTAGCATTTCTTTTTTGTTATAAATAGGGTTTGAGTTTATTATAATAGTTCCTCTGAATCTCTTGAGAATATCATTCATGTTTACCCTCTTAGTCTATTAACACATTGAACAGTCTGAATGGTTTTCTAATGTTAGATCACCCTCGAATTCCTACAGGAATCTTCATTTTTAAGATGAGTTTCAAGATTTGTAAATTACTACAAGAAAAGCAGTCTACTTGAAGACAGCTGTATGACCGTGTTGCCACTTATTTGCTTGCAGAGCCGCCTGGTAAATCATATTTACTGCAGAGATACATCTGCAGCTCTAGCGAAGGTTGTTGGAAGACAATTGTAACTGGACGAACCGCTGTAGTGCAGTTTCTTTCTCACTTTGATGTTCTTGGCAGTACCGTGTGCAATCTGCTTGGATTCACTTGGCAACATATTTTTGAGTCTATGCACATGAGTCAGTTGGCTTATAGTTTACTTTTCATTTGCTGTTCTTGAATATTTTTTGCCACAAAGGTAATTTTAGTATTAAAACACAAATGCTCTTTGATGCTCTCTGTTTCCCACTTCTCTGCAGGATTAAAATGTATGTAACATAATCTCAAGCTCTACTATAGAGCTACAGTAATAAAAACAGCTTGGTATTGTCATAAAAACCAACATGTGGACCAATGGGATCAAATTAAAGACCCTGACATTAATCTGCACACCTATGAACACCCGATTTTTTACAAAGAAGCCAGAACTGTACAATGGAAAAAAGAAAGCATCTTCAACAAATGGTGCTGGCATAACTGGATGTCAACATGTAGAAGACAGCAAATAGATCCATATCTATTGCCATGCATAAAACTCAAGTCCAAGCAGATCAAAGACCTCAACATAAATCCAGTTACACTAAACTTAATAGTAGGAAGTAGTCTTGAACACATTGGCACCAGAGATCACTTCCTAACTATAACACCAGTAGCACAGACACTGAGAGCAACAATTAATAAATGGGACCTCCTGAAACTGAGAAGCTTCTATAGTGCAAAGGACACAGTAAATAAGACAAAATGACAGCCTAGAGATGGGAAAAGATCTTCACCAACCCCACATCTGACAGAGAGCTGATCTCCAAATTATATATAGAACTCAAGAAACTAGACATTAACATACCAAACAATCTAATTAAAAAATGGGCTACAGAGCTAAACAGAATTCTCAACAGAAGAATCCCAAATGGCCGAAAGACATTTAAGGAATTGCTCAACTTCCTTAGTCAGCAGGGAAATGCAAATCAAAATGACTCTGAGATATTATCTTACACCTTCAGAATGGCTAAGATCAAAAACACTGAATATAGCTTATGTTGGAGAGGATGTGGAACAAGGGGAGCACTCCTCCACTGTTGGTGGGAGTGCAAATTTGTACAGCCACTTTGGAAATCAGTATGGTAGTTTCTCAGAAAATTGGGAATCAATCTACCTCAAGACCCAATGATAGCCAAGGAATTCTCAATCATATACCACAAGGACACTTGCTCAACTATGTTCATAGCAGCATTATTTGTAATAGCCAGAACCTGGACACAACCTAGATGCTCCTCAATTGAAGAATGGATTAAGAAAATGTGGTACATATACATAATGGATTACTACTCAGCAGTAAAAACAATGACATCATGAAATATACAGGCAAATGAATGGAACTAGAAAATATCATCCTGAGTGAGGTAACCCAGACTCAGAAAGACAAACATGGTGTGTACCCACTCATAAATGGATACTAGATGTAAAGCAAATGATAACCAGACTACAAACCATGCCTCCAGAGAAGCTAGCTAACGAGGAGGACCCTAAGGGGGATGCATGGACTGCCCTTGGAAGGGGAAATAGATGAGATCTCCTAAGTAAACTGGGAGAGGGGGGCAATAGAGGGTAAAGGATAGGGGATGAGAACATAAGGGAATGGGATGGTCAAACTGGAACAGGGTTGGAGTGGGAGAACAATGAAAGAAATACCATGATAGAGGGAGACATTATGGGGATAGAGAGAAATCTAGTGCTAGGGAAGTTCCCAGGAATCCACAAGGATGACCCACCATAGACTACCAGCAATAGTGGAGAGGGTGCCTGAACTGGCTTACCCCGGTAATCAGATCGGTAAGTACCCTAACTGTCATCATAGTGCCTTCATCCAGTAACTGATGGAAGCAGATGCAGAGATCCACAGCCAAGCATCAGGCTGAGCTCCAGGAGTCCAGTTGGAGAGAGTGAAGAGGGATTGTATGAACAAGGGGCATCAAGATTATGATGGGGATATCTACAGAGACAACCAAACCAAGCTATTGGAACTCATGAAATTTAGACCAACACCTGTGGAGCCTCCATGAGACTGGACTAGGCCCTTTGCATAGGCGAGACAGTTGTGTAGCTTGGTCTTCTTAAGGGGCCCCTGGCAGTGGGATCATGATCCATCCGTGGTGCATGAGCTGGCTTTTTGGAGCCCATTGCCTTTGATGGGACACCTTGCACAGCCTTGATGCAGGGAGAGGGTCTTAGACCTGCCTCTATTGAATGTACCAGGTTTTGCTGACTCCCCATGGGAGGCCTGATCTTCTCAGAGGAGGAAATGGGGGGTGGGTTGGGGAAAGGTTGTGGGGGAGAGGAAGGAGGGAAGAAAGGGGGATCTGTGGTTGGTACATAAAATGAATTAAGAATTTTTTTTTGTTTTTTTTTTTTGAGACAGGGTTTCTCTGTGTAGCTTTGGAGCCTGTCCTCCATCTTGCTCTGTAGCCCAGGCTGGCCTCGAACTCACAGAGATCCGCCTGCCTCTGCCTTCCGAGTGCTGGGATTAAAGGTGTGAACCACCACCACCCAGCAAAAAAAAATATTAATAAAGAAAAATATTGAAAAAAATGAATGTAACCCATAAATGAACTAGGTTTGGCATTTCCTTTGTGTGAAGATTGTTAAATACCAATTCTGTCTTGAAATATTATACACTGGTTAGTTTTTGCATTCCCCCTCAAACAGTCTTACTTACTGATCTTTTCAGAATTTATTTTATCTGTTTTAAATATGATTGCTATACTGTCATCCACATTGTTTTCTTGTTTTTTTTTTTTTTATCTCTGATTGGTGTTGCATCGCTCCTATGTTGTTAGAGTGTGTGTGTGTTTGTGTTTGTGTGTGTGTTTGTGTGTGTTTGTGTGTGTTTGTGTTTGTGTGTGTGTTTGTGTTTGTGTGTTTGTGTTTGTGTGTGTGTTTGTGTTTGTGTGTGTGTGTTTTTGTGTGTGTGTTTGTGTGTGTGTTTGTGTGTGTGTTTGTGTTTGTGTGTGTTTGTGTACGCACGTGTCTTACTACTTCCTTACTTCCTGCTCTTATTCATTTCATTTTGCCACTTTAATTTTCATTGAACCATTTTTTAGTTTCTCTCCAACATCTTAACCTTGACAATTAGCTTATTGAATTTCAGTCTTTTTTTCTTTTCTGAAATATAAATAGTCTCAGACTTATTTTCTATTAAATGCTAACCAACCTATATCTGACAAGTGTTGATATATAGTATTTTCTTTAAATTCTAAGTATTTGCTATGATTTCTTCAATGAATTTGTTAAAGTATGATTTGAATATCTACATTTTTGGAATCCTCTTTTGTAATAGACATATACTGTTATGTTTATAATACTGATTATGCTCAATATTTGTAAATGTATCATGTACATGAAGTCTCATCAACATGACTGCCTAGACAAGAGCTAAACAAAATTAGCAACATAGACATGCTAAAATGGATGCAGGAAAGCCCATGAGACCTCAGCCCTACACAAACAACTCCAGGCAACTAAGGAAAGCTGAGAGCAAGAGAATAGTATTCTCCAGGGATGAGCACACCAATTGATTATTCACACCAGGTGGTAAGCCCTGAAAAATACAAATAATTAACCTTAAACAGACTTAGTAGAATACACACACACACACACACACACACACACACACACACACACATATACATATATATGCAACAGTAATTCATGAAAAAGGAAGCTATGAATTTGAAAGAGAACAAGAAGAGGTCTGTAGGAGTGTATAGAGGGAGGAAAGGAAAGGGAGAATGATGCAGTTAAAATTTCAAAAATTAAAAAACAATAAATAAAAATAAAAGACACAATTTAATAGGTAAAACAGACACACAGACATATGCACACACATATTCTTTAATTAAGCTAATCGTATCTGGTGAACGAAGCCTCTCCCTCGCTTCTGGCTCTTTGGGAGTGTGGAGTCCTCTCAGAAGCAGAAAGCCTGCCTCTGTCAATATCTTCATTTTTGGAGAAGTGCTTCTACCAGTTCTCCTGAAAGTAATGGCATCAGAATCTCTGAGATGCTTGCTAAATATTCAGTAGATTCAAGCTGTTCTCAGAGCTTTGGATTCAGGAAGGCAAGTGTTCTAGGGGCAGAATTTGCACTTTTAGAGGTGATTTTTAAGGTTTGAAAAAGAACGCCATAAAACCAGTTCACTGGCACATGATTCTGTCAACCATGTTAAATCCTGATATTTTTTCTTGCTTAATAAGAAAACCTCTTACTTATTGAATCAATGTTATTTCTTTCCTCAAAGCATATTTTATTAGATATAGTAAAGATTTTAAGATTAAAAAAATACAGTAGATTAAATAAAATACAAGGCTAACTTCCTAACTTCCTATGTGAAGCAAGCAACAGGGTCAGAATCTTAGCGCCTTTAGCCTGGTCCCTCTCCACCACCCCTGAGTGTGTGTGTGTGTGTGTGTGTGTGTGTGTGTGTGTGTGTGTGTGTGCAGATGATAGCGATTGATGCTACGTGTCTTCCTCTGTGACTCTCCATCTTTTTTTTTTTTTTGAGACAGAGTCCTTCACTGAACTTAGAGCTCACATAACAGCTAGAATGTCTGACCAGTGAATTCCAGAATCCTCCTGTCTCTACCTGCCTATGCTGTATTACAGGCATGTGTTTCCACACCCAGATTTTTTATGTGATTTCTGGGATCTGAACTTCATTCCCCCTGCTTGCAGCACTTTGGAAGCACTTTGTAGACGAAGCATTTCCCTAGCACTGTTTCTCACAGCCCAACAGACCTCCTCTTTCTTCTGAGAAGCTGTTGTTTTACAATGGAACCAAGGAGCCAAGAAATTCTTGGGTAATTTAGTTTTTCTTGTTGTCATTGTGTGTGCGTGTGTGTGTGTGTGTGTGTGTGTGTGCATGCCTAAGCGCACATGGAGATCGGAGGACCACTTTTGGAAGTCAGTCAGTTCTTGCCTCTGTTTCTGCCATTCTGCCACTTCACCGTTTACCCCAGGAGAGCTGGCCTGCAAACTTCCGGGTGATTCTTCTCTCTCTATCATTTCTCATCTTGACATAGGAATGCTGGGATTACAGATGTATACTAGTGTGTCCCACTTCTTAGGTGGTTCTGGGGATCCAACTCAGGTCATCAGGCTTGCATCTCATGTGCTCTACGTATTGAGCCAACTTTGTGAGCAGGAGTGCTAGTCTGTATTGACGTTAGTTTATTTGCACTTGTGTGATTTGACCTTGGATTTTGACATCAGGTGTTACTGCATTTTCTAACTATTTTGGTCTTTTTCTCCTTATATGAAATGTACATTTTCTGGGGTTAGAGGTTAGAACAACTAATATTTACAAGTACTCTTTAATTTACCAAGTATTTCTTAATATTTTATCATTTAGTCCTAACAAAATTCCCCTGATTAGCTTTATTTATAATTTCGCAGAGGTTTGGAAAGATTTATGAGCATATCTTAGAGTTGAAAAGATGGCTCAGTGCTTAAGAGTATTTGCTGTTCCTGCAAAGGACCTGGGTTCAGTTCCTAGCATCTACCTAGGGCCTCACAACTGTTTGCTCTAGTTCCAGGGGATACAGTGCCCTTTTCTGGATTCCATGAGTACCAGGCATACACACAGTGCATATATAGATGCAGATTAAACACTCATAAACTTAAGATTAAAATAATAATTTTAAAAAGAATTTTTAGGGCAATAATGCATTGTTAAGATGGCTTTCTACCCTAAGTTTCTCATCTACTTGATGAGTACAAGAGCCTCAAACTCTGACCTGACAAACATATTCCATAGAATAAGCACTAAGAAGGGCTTGTATGAAAATAGAAGACAAAACCAGGTTTGTCATACTAACTGAGCAAGAAAGCTTTATAATAAAAACACAGCATTGTTATTTGTATATAGAAATACCTGAAGGGAGGATTACAGGATGAGAGGAGCTTTATTCTGCATCCTATTTCCAGAGAGTCAAAGTGGAGTATCTTTGTTTGTGATGACCTTCATATTATAATACAAGTGTGAGATGTACAGAGTATCACATTGCAAGAGGAAAGAGGAGTCTGTATGTTTGTACACCTCTGACCATAAAGTGAGCAAGCTTTATTCATGGATACTCAGTCCCAATGACTTTAATTCTAATCAGTTGCCAAAAGCTATCTTCAAACCCTTTAGAAGGACTTAATACTGTTGTGAGACTAAACTGTACATGAGTTAGGAAAATATGGCAGGTTGAAACCATAGCACAGTTTCTCCACACAAGGTGTGAGTGAATCTCACATATATCATATGCACTGAATGGACAGTGCTTTGATTGACTCTGATGTGAGTGGAGGGGTTATGAGAAGCTCCATCAAAAGGGGATCCCATGACTTCCAGGCTGGTAGGGCTGCGTTATCCTGAGTGTCCTGTCCCATTCAAGTACACCTCTCATGTCTTCACTGATAAAGTCTGCAACACAAAATGCTCAAGGCCGACGGCTTTAAGGACAAAGCCTTTTGATAGCATGTCACTGATGCTGATAGGATTGACTAGAACAAAGCTTCCTAATGTGCTAACATTGATAGCCAGAACAGCTTGTACAGATTTGCCCAGCATATGCGTGTGTCCACAGCATCTTGTCATTAACAGCAGTAACTTAATCAGCACATTAGGCAACCCCTGTGTACATTACTACAGAATGGATCGCAAACAACAGCACACAGAACCTCAGTATCTCGTCACATATAAATGCTTTTACCTGCCCTGGTCCTTGGCTTTAACCAAGCAGTACTGCACCTTGGTGATGACAGAGCTAAACATTGCTTAGAAAATTTCTTGTAGCTGTGTCTGAGTTCAGAATATGATGGAAGTCATTTCCAATTAGCCACTTGGCCATCATTTACCATATCCCTGTTTCACTGAGACAATTCTGAAATGCAGTGTTTCTAAGGGACCCTTTTAAACCAAACTGATGCAATAGCTCAGGGAACCAAAGAAACTTCAGAGCTATGGTTGCCTAGTGTTTCTGTCCATAGTCTATTTTTAATAACCCATTTCCACAGGGTGAATCACAAGAAAAGTGGTAAGGTTTGGGGGGGGCTTCACAATTCTGATTGAAGGTTGGGGGGCACATTTGGTGATTGACTTCTTTTTGAAAATATCACTTAAAAATTCTTCTAAATTTTAATTAAAAAATTTTATGTGTGCAGGTATTTTGCATGCATGTATGTCTGTGACCATATGTGTATTCAGAACCTAAGGAAGCCAGAAGAAGGCACCAGATGCCCCTGAACTGGACTGTGAGCTGCCATGTGGATGCTGGGACTCAAACCCAGGTCCTCTGGAAGAGCAATCATTGCTTTTAACAGCTGATCCATCTCTCCAGCCTGTGATTGCTTCCCTGGTGGCAGATAGGTGGTACAGAATGTCACAGACCAATATATAGAAGGAGGGACTAAAGAGAAACACCAGGCATTAAGAGCCCTGGCTGCTCTTCTAGAGGACCTGAATTCAATTCCCAGCACTCATGTCTGGCAGCTCACAACTGCCACAACTCCAGTGCCAGGGAATCTAAGACTCTGTTTCTCAGGGGCACTTGTACTCCCATAGCGCATGCACACAAACACACACACACACACACACACACACACACACACACACACACGGAAAACTGGGAGCAGGAGAGGTGGTCTTCCACAGGAAAGAGCACACCAATTGATTGTCCAGTACCAAATGGTCATTCCTGGAAACTTAAATATAAATCACATTATACAGACTGAGAAAATTATATTTAAGAACATGTTTATATATATACATATACATATATGCATGTAATAACAATTGGTGAAAAGATGCTGTGAATTTGAAGGGTGAGGGGGTATGGGAAGACTTGGAGGGAAGAAAGGGAAGGGAAAACACTGTAAATACATTATAATCTCGCATATCAAATTAGGAAGAGGAAACAAAATGCAAAGTGCATTTGTGCCTTTGTTTGTGGATGTGTGCGGTCCTTGGGCTCTGCTTCTTTTAAAACCACTGCGATTCAATCTAAGCATCATATTCATCCCCCCAAAGCCTTGAGTTGGAGAAAGTTTGTCATCGTCATTGTTATCGTCCTTCTCCTTTTTCTTCTTCCTCTTCTTCTTTTTCTTCCTCTCCCTCCCTCTCTCCCCATCCCCCTCCACTTCTCTTTATCCTCCCCCCCCTGCCCCCAGCTTCTCCTCTCCCTCCTTCTAAGTTAAATTTCGATTCCAGAAGCCTTGGGGGACATTCACACCATTGTTCCTGAAGAGGGCTCTTGCCAGTTCATGTTCAGATGTGCAAATCATGTGAGCAATTATCCTGATTATAACTCAGAACTTAGGATACATTCCTATATTTCATGCCAAAATTCTCATTAAATCAATGCATATCCTTTTATAGATGAAATCGAAATCTGGGGGCAGGTATGGTGATGTACTACCTTGATCCTAACATTCTGACTGTTGAGGCAGAGGGAATCTCTGTGAATTAAAGCCCTATATAATCTATATAATCTCTTTTTTTTAAAACTAAGTCATCTTCAATTTGTTAACATTTAGGGTAAAAATTAAACATTTATTTATTTATTTATTATTTATTTATTTACTTATTTATTTGTGATGTGTATCTTTCACTGTACATGTGTACATGGATCATGTCTGCCTTCATGAGTGTGTGTGTGTGTGTGTGTGTGTCTGTGTGTGTGTGTGTGAATGTGTCATGATGCCCATGAGGAGGTCAGAGGACAGCTTGTGGGTGTTGGTGTTTTCCTTCCAGCATATTACAGGGCGGGAAATCAGATCCAACCATGCAGACCAGTCTTTACCTGCTAAGCCATCTTACCCATGCTTCAGAATCAAAGCCAGGATTTGTTGGAAGGAACTTGATGAAGAGCATAAAATTTTAACTGCAGCTTGTCATGGGGACACTCCTGAGCTCACAGTCATCATGGGGGCACTCCTGAGCTCACAGTCATCATGGGG
>CABHPH010154019.1:0-32597 GCA_902168325.1 Peromyscus nudipes
AAAAGCGGGCATCATTGGGGTTTATTATGTGGTCCGCAGTGAATTCTGCACATGGTGAAGTTGCTCCCGGAAATCTCAGTGTAGAAATGACTTTCAGGAAGCTATTACTGGGACCCAGCCTCTACTGTGTACTGAACATCTTACTGCACCTCAGGACATGAATGGGTCCTGGGGTCCCAGAACCACAAGTACAGGGACAGGAAGGAGACACAGACATTACTATGGATGAAAGTGTAAGTTTGTCACATATATAATCATGATTTAGTCCATGTGACACATCCTGTCCCAGTAATTCTAGAGAAAATGGTATCCGGGCTAGTTTTATGTCAACTTGACACAAACTAGAGTCATCTGAAGGGAGGGAGCCTCAACTGAGAAAACGCTACCCCACGATCCAGCTGTAAGGTATTTTCTTCATTAGTGATTGATGATGGGGGAGGTCCAGCCCATGGTGGGTGGTGCTATCCCTGGGCTGGTGGTCCTGGGTTCTATAAGAAAGCAGGCTGAGCAGTCCGGTAAGCATCATCCCTCCATGGCTTCTGCATCAGCTCCTGCTTCCAGGTTCAGGCCTGTTTGAGTTCCTGTCCTGGCTTCCTTCAGCGACAGACTACAATGTGAAAGTGTAAGCTGAATAAACCTTCTCCTCCCTAAGTTGCTTTGGTCATGGCGTTTCATCATAGCAATAGTGACCCTAACTGAGACAAGTGGCACGTGACCATCTATGAGGTAAAAAGCCAGAATGCCAGGGAAAGCTAAGAGAGAGGAAGCTGTTTAATCTCTTTCTAGAAAATATTATGTCAGTAACCAATCAAGAGGCGGTCAAAGGGACGTAGCCAAAAATGCATCCTCTTGCATTGTGGAAAGGATGTATTTAAGGTATCAAGTGGTTATAAAAAGATTTTTTTTTCCAGGCTGGACTGATAGATCAGTGGTTAAGAGCACTGGCTACTCTTCCAGAGGTTCTGAGTTCAATTCCCAGCAACCACATAGTAGTTCACAATTGTCTATAATGGGATGTGATGCCCTTTTCTGGAGTACAGATGTTCATGAAGACAGAGCATTTATATACATGCATAAATCTTTTTTTTTTTTAAAAAAGATGTTATTTTTCTGAATTTGGTAATATGTATAGTGTTAGTTCTTATACATTTGAAATTTTGTGATTTCTGATTTCTAAATCGGTGTTTCACATATAATTATATATTTCATTATGATATAATTAATAATTTAGAAACAGTTTCTAAAAAGTAAAGCCAGAGTTGGGGATACAGCTCAGTTGGTAGAGTGTGTGCCTCGCATGCATGAATGGAACATCTTGTGTTCCATTCCCAGGACCACATAAGCAAGTCACGGTGGCGCATGCCTGTAATGACAGCATGTAGATGACAGCGGGAAGACCATAATTTCAAAGTCAACCTCAGATCCACAGTGAGCCTGGAGACAGCTGAGAGGACCTGAGACCACACTGCCAAAAGTGAAATAAAAGGGGTTGAAAACCAGCTAAGTGGTTAAGAGCGCTTGCTGCTGTTGCAGAGGACTTGAGTTCAGTTCCCACCACAGATTTTGGGTGGCTCAAAACTGACTGTAACTCTACCTGCAGGGGATGTGACACCTTCTTCTGGCTTCTTGAGGGACCCTCATACACATGCACGTGTACACAGAGACACACGTTCACATAAATGAGAGATACAGAAGTAAAAAGTCAAGGCCAGTGAAATTCAATGGATTTGATAGTTTTAGATAAGGGTATTCTTCAGGAAGCCCAGCTTAGGAATTTAATATTCTAACTGGAATGGATTTATGTATTACTTGTGAAATCAGAGATCTTTAAAGAGGAATAAGAGGCCCTGGCCTTCAGTTATATGAGCAGAGCTCACCCTGGCCCACGGCCTTAGTCTTAGTCCTCAACACTTCGGCTGTGGGGTCAGGAGGAGGCAGACAAGCTGAGCTCTCGTCCAAGCTTCAGTGTCGTGAAGCTGGGAGGGAATCAAGCCAGCTGCAGACAGTAGCATCAGCTGCTCGGCAGAGGACAAGCAGTGTAGGACTCTAGCACTGAAAAGTAAGGGTCACAAAAATGACTTCTCAGCTGGGGTGTCACATACTACACAGCAAGCTCTTAGCTCAGTCATCAAGTGCTTTCTGGGTTCGCCTGCATTAAATACCCAGGCCCTACTTTAAAGAAGACAGTAACTTAGAAAAGACCCTCTAAAAAGGAAAGTAAAGGCCAGAGTTGGAGATGTCGCTCAGTGGCTGAGGTGGTGCATGTAGTCCTGGGCAGGCTGAGGGAGGCAGATCTCTGGCACTTGACTGCTAGCCAGGCTGGCTCAATCGACAATTCCCAGGTCCTAGTGAGAAACTTTATCTCAAAAACAAAGAGAAGGTGAACAGCATCCTGAGAAATGACCTCAGAGGCTGAGCTCCGGCCTCTACACACATGTGCACACACATGCAAGCACACCAACACCGCCACACAAAATAAAAACACCACCAATGACAAAAAGAATGAGGCCATTAGAAACCACTCCCCACAAACTAAAACAGAACTTGCTGAGAATGGCAAGTACGGAGGCTGGGTAGCCAATAGGAAGGGATTCACGATTGCTTTACCCACTTTTGTTTGTTTATAAAATGTTCAAGAAACTGATGAACAACTAGAGAGGCTCAGTAAGTATTTTAGAAGATGACACATAATATGTGACCTGAGTTTTTCCATTAAAAACATATACATTTAACGACACTAAAAGACCTCACTACTCAAACCATCTCTTTTGATCTTATTCTCAACAGCCCCAGGAAGTCCGGGCTTGTATTCCAATACATCCTCCCTTCGAGGTCAGACTCATCACTCAGACTCCTTTCCAAGATCGGGAAGCCGCAGACATCTTACTTGGAATCGCTCATCCGTCTCGTTCTCTCCGATCTGTCTCAGGAGATCGCCACTGGCTTGGCCGATGCTCCCTGCAGCAGTCAAAACAGTCTGTCGAGGCTACAAACAGATAACATGATTTGGTTGGAAAGAAAATGAATTTCTTCCTAAGTCTCACCACACATCAGTATAGCGAGGAATCATACAGATCAGTTCCTCCCACACACAAATGAAGATCTTGGGTTGTATGCCAGATAGGAGAAAAAAAAAAAATCCTGCTGAGATCGATGCAAGGAAATGCTCATCAACCAGTAACAGGCAGATGTGCTTGAAACTTCCAATGAATCAGTCTTGCGTAATTAGATCAAAGCTGGTATATACAGAAATTCGGTTGCAAACCTGT
Source organism: Peromyscus nudipes (assembly GCA_902168325.1). Lineage (NCBI taxonomy): Eukaryota > Metazoa > Chordata > Mammalia > Rodentia > Cricetidae > Peromyscus > Peromyscus nudipes. Next base: position 3,270 of record CABHPH010154019.1, read on the forward strand.
ATGTATGCCTTTTGTGTACTAATCATGGGGGTTGAGTAGCTAGCTGTATCTAATTAAATTCCCTTCTTGGGAAGGTTCCTAGCAGGAGCACAACCCTCCCCAGAGGTTGAACCACAGGATCTGACTCGTTTCAATAACTCAATACTACCCTGAAAGAGGATGGCAGAAACCTTTCAGGAAGCCAGAGCTCCACGGATCTGAAGGGATTCAGGTGTCTCGTCTCAATGTGACTACGTGTCCTGAGGGCTCACCTCTCCAGAAGTAGGCTGCACGGCCTTCAGCAAATCAGACACGGCCCCGGCGAGGGTCCTGGCAGCTCTGAGAAGATCCTCCCCACTGCCCACGTCATCGTCCATGAGGGCCGCCAGCAGCTTCACGCCCTTGGACATTTCGGTCAGGTTGGAAGAGATTGTAGTGATTGCACAGCCCACGGCTGTATAGTCAGTGTCAGCGGGGTCACCTGAGACAGAGGAGGACCGAGACCAAAGGAGAGCGGTGATGACGAGGAGAGCCTAGCTTGGAAGGATGTAAGCAGTACGGATGAGACGACGCCCACTGGCAAGAGCCCATGCCCCACCATCGTGCAGGGATCAAATACAGAACTCCGAGGAACTCAGTGAATTGGCCATCCCCCTGACTCCGAGTGGCTGCAAGAAGGTCCTCTCATCTGGAGGTCTCACAACACGAGAGTGAACAAGGCTCCTTTAAACTTCCAAAGCGAAGACTCTTAAATGTGAGAGGGGGTAGTGGGAGGGTTGGGGTGGCTAGGGGTGGTGGTGAAAGTGATGAACATACAGTGTATTCTGGTGTGAAACTCTCAAATACATATCATTTCAAAGTAGGGGCCACTGAGAGGGCTCAGCAGGTAAGATGCTTGCTAATTCTGATGAGCCACATTGGTTCCTCACCCCCTGAATGGTGAAAGGAGAGATAGAACGCCTGAAAGCTGTCCTCTGACCTCTACATGTGCACCGTGGCATGTGTGTATAACCCCACCCCACACTGATGAGTAAATGCAACTAAAAATTAAAAAATAAAGTTCCAAAGCAGACTAGGGAGATAGCTCAGTCAGCAAAGCATTTTCCTTGCAAATACAAAGTCCCAAGTTCAATCCCCAGAATCTATATTATATATTAAAAAAAAAAGAGCTAGCCCTGATGGTATAAACTTATAATCCTAGGGAAATGGAGACAGGTGGACCTCTGGGCCTGAGGGAGAGCTAGCCTGGACTACTTGCATAGTTTCAGGCCAATGAGATACCCATCTCAACAAAAAGAAGGACTGTGTTTGAGGAGGGACATCTGAAGTTGTTCTGTGACTTCCACAATGTATTCTCTCTCTCTCTCTCTCTCTCTCTCTCTCTCTCTCTCTCTCTCACGCACACGCACACACCTCAAATTCCAATGCATGCATCAGCATCTCATAACCCAAGCTCAGGGGTTGCTCTATTCCTGAAGTAGTGGTACACTGCAGACAAAAGTCCAGGTATATCCCGGCTCTCACCAGACAGTGTGAGGGTGGGAGTCAGGCTACCCCAGAAGACACAACTACTGGACAAGACAGGCAAAGGATAGATGCTTGACATGTCCAGACCATTTCTAGATTCTAAACCCTCCACAGGAGAAACTGGCCTCAAAGACTTTGAAGTATGTTCACATGCTGATGGACAATGATCACTAAGTAAGCGCTTTTTAATGATACATGATATCAACAAAAAAGAACGCGCTGTTCCTTACATTCTCTTGGATCGTTTGGAGCAAATGCCTAAAGCAGGCCAAGTGTCTAAAAATAGACTGTCTTCTCACAGTATAGCAATCTGTCACTTCAACAAAAGAATGAACGCGCGCGCGCACACACACACACACATGCACACCCACACCCACACCCTGCCCCCACACACACAAACACACTACAGTGCAAGTCACCCAGGGACTTACCAGCCGTGAGGTTGACAACTGAAGCTGTCCCAGCTGTGATAGCATCAACTTGAGAGTGGATTTCATGTTTGGATTCATCCACTTTGTTCTGCACCCATACCCTAGATGCCTGTAAAACCAGACAATGGAACAACATAACCATAGCACTCAATTGCCCAGGAGACCAGAGAAGTTGAGCCATAGGATGAGACCAGAATTTGGCTGCATTCTTCTGCCTGGGCCAGCACTGAACATGCCTGAGTCATCTTAAACAATATCCCCAAACAGGTTTCTTGTGTGTCCAGAGTTGTTCAAAGGTCTATAAATTCTCTGAAAGGTCTATCAGTTCTCTGTATCTCATACTGCAATTTAAAAGATGTTTATAACTTGTAGGAAAAATAATTTGATATGGCTATATCTTGGTGAATACAACCGAGAGAGTCAAAGATATCACTTCCTCCGAGACCCTGGGAAGAGGGGAAGGAGAAAATGTAAAAGCTGGAGAGAAGAGTAGTGTGGTAGTTTGAGTAAGAATGGCCCCCGCAGGTTCACATGTTTGAATAGACCCCAGCTGGTAGAACTGTTTGGAAAGGATTAGGAGGTGTGGCCTTCTTGGAGGAGGTGCTTCGCTGGGGGCGGGCTTGGAGGTTTCAGAAGACAGAAACAAACCTCTCTCTGCCTCCTACTTGCAGACCAATATGGAGATTTCAGCTGTTCCTGGCACCATGCCTTCATTCCAACATCCTGGACTCCAACCCTCTGAAATGTAAGCCTATTTAAATGCTTCCTTTTATAAGTTTCTTTGGTCATGGTGTCGCAGCAATGGAACAGTAAGACAAGTAGAGTGCTATAGTATGCAGTCCTCTGGGGGTGACATGGCCATGACCCTCCTGGGACTTTCAGCAGCTAGATTCCTTGAAAAAGATCTGTACAAGACTGGGTCCATTGGGGAGGCTGGAGAGACTCCTAAGGTGTTACCCTACACTGAGGATTGACAGGCACTTAATGGTTGCTGGGAGAGGGAGAGACATTTTCTTTCATGGTGTTGCTACCAATAAGTAGCATATGTTCCCATACATACCCCCTCACCCATGCTCCTGTGAGTAACCCTGATTAAACTCACTGGCTCATCCAACAATAACAACAACAACAACAACAACAACAACAACTAACAAGATGAATGAGGAATGAACAGGCTCAATAGGAGAGGGAGAAGAATAGGGAAGGGCAATGGGGTAAATATGATCAAAGGATATTATATGTATGTATGAAAAATTCACAACGAAAGCCATTATTAGATGTAATTAGGACAGGCTGGTAAAAATCAATGTCTCAAAATAACTCTGGATATACACTAACACTTGACGACAATCTTCACTTTGCTCTTGTAGGCAGCGGAGTTAGAACTTGGGCATGTCAGCTCACAAGGGTTCTTGACCAACACTGAAGCTTTCCCTATGGACATGACATGAACTATCATGAAGGAAATCAAGTATCACGGCCACGTGCAGCTGGCATTTTTCCCAGTGTGCCTGGGAAGATGGGCTGAGGCTCCTGCTCGTAGCCTGCTTTGGCTCTATCAGGTGACAGGACAATGGCAAACTATACCCAGGTTCTGGGCCTTGCCTTTCTCCTACTATAGAGACTCAAAGGGCATTCCTAGCTCTTATATTTTGTTTCAACCAATCAGGTGTGTCCAACCTGAAGACTGGGCCACAACTGCCGAGGATCGCTTATGACTGTAGCTTAACACAAAACAATGTAAATTTACTTAAAACATGATGAGATTTGTATGTGTGATTAGTATTGTTTTATAGCTTCACTTGTGTCAGAAGTCTGGCTGTGTCCACTTGTAAACTGTCTATTTCCTAGCATTGCAGAGCTCACCTATCAAATGATGGTTTCTATTGATAATGATGACCCTGTAGGTAAGACACTGATCTAGGCTTAGGGGAATCACATACTATCTTAGCACATTCTAAGTCTTAAAAATTGGTGAATTGGGACAGTCACTGCCACATATTTTAAAGCCCTGTCTCCCAGCTGTTCTGGATAGGGAAGTCCACTATTTACTTCTACTCTTAAGTTCCCTGAGAAAAAAATGTATAAGGAATTCAGGGACTTGAGAGAAACGGTACAGAGGGCAGTAGCAACCTCCACACACACACACACAGGTGCAGAGATGGAAAACAGCATTCAGGGACAACTTTGAAAAAGTGATCCGGCTACACAGGAGGAGGCTGCAGAATGCATCTCGGTTCTGGCCCCTGCAAGGACATCAGTCTATCTTCTAGTGGTGGGTTCTCACTGTGACTGCCCATCAGAAAAGGAAGGAAACCAAACCAAACCTGCTCTGGTGCCCAGGCCTGCCCACAGACACACTGATTTGTGTAACCTGAGATTTTTTTTTGTGATGCTCTGCAGGTGGTTTGGGTGCAGAATAAGGAGAAGAGGGAGAAGAAGGCAGCAGGGAGCACGCTTGCTAGTCAGGTCTTTGCAAAGTTTAGCACGCTAACCAATCACAGGGGCGGCTAACAGACACAGTGACAGAGGATGCTGACGGGCCTATGATTTCTGCTTCTCTCCTAAGAGCCTGGGTGATGTCAGTGCTGCTCTCCTGCCGACTACATCTTGACATCTGAGGCATTAGCTGATTCCTGCAGCAGCTACTGGAAGGCCTCAGTGCTCATCACTTCACCCTGCTGCAAGGCTCAGTAGTACTATATAGCTAACCCAGCGTCGACAAGACACTGTACTCAGCTAGTATCCCCAGGAATGTGATGGAAACACGTATTTGTAGGCCCCATCCCATACCCACTAGATCAAAAACGCAAACTAAGAGCAGAACATAAGCGAAGATGATGGCTAGGGCCCAGAGATAAGTTTTAACAAGCCATCCATGGGATCCCATTGGGTACTGAATCTGAGAACTACTGGCAGTATTTAAAATAACAAAGGCAGCTACCTGAGTTGGCCTCTTATTAGATGCTACGTGCATGCTAAGAATGGGATCATCACCCCTTCCCATCAGCCTTATTTACAGATGACAGGGGAAAGGCTTGAGGGAGTGAGATACCCAGCTTGACACGGCCAGTGAATAGAGGAGCTGGGATCAATGGACTCTGGGGTCTAAGCTCAGCACAGCAGTCCTCTTTTCCTATGAGTGCGAGAGAGCATCAAAGACCCAACATATACCAAGACACACAGATTTCTTTATCAGCTAGCTGGAGATAGAGCATGTAACCTTATTCTGAGTCAGGACAGAGACACGAGATGAGAAGGACTGATGGATATTTACCATGTCTTGTCCAAGAGGTGGCAGTGAGTCCAGCTCGCTGAGGTCATCCTGAGCCTGCTGGACAGCATGCATGCTTGTGTTGATGGTCCCCATAAGGGCTTGCTGTGCCGAAGTCTGGAAAGGCAGATGAGCACAAGGTGGTGAGCAGAATCTGGGGAATGACAGGGTCCCCTTGCAAAGCAGAACAAAACTAAACCTTCTCAGTCAAGAGCACATCTCATTACGCACCTGAACTAGCTCCCATTTCAACCTGAGGGCTAGAAATAGCACATTATATTAATAGAACACAAAGCGAAGGTGATTGCAGTGAAGGGCTTATAATCAGAAGGGTGTGGAGAGCTTAATTAGCAGACAAGAAGGCTGACGAGCATCTTCACAGGGGAATTCAGGAGTACAGTTGATCTGAGTACTGTGGATAAAAGATACCATGCACAGAACACAGATGGCTGCTTCCTAAGAAGGATTCTTGATCATCCTTAGGACTCTGCCCAAACTTAGAGCCAACATGCTTTTCCAGCTGCATGATTTCCAAGCTTTGATATTCTTGAGTCCTCAGAACTAGCCCAATAGCAAGGAATTCCCAAGGCAGGTCTGAGTGGTACTGAATCAGATGAATTAGAAAGAATTCAACAAGACTAGGTTGCAAAGGGAGATCATGGATGACTAGTCCATTTCTCACACTTTGTGAGGGTATCAGGGCCAGTCAACTTGAAGCTGTTGCAGGGGCATGGGGCTTTGTTTCTACAGGACAAAGAGGTCCATGATGGTTAATCTTTATGGCCAACGTGAATAGATTAAGAATCTCCTTGGAAACAAGCCTCTGGGCAGATCTTTGAGGGTAGACCAATTTCTAGCTTGAGTTAACTGAGGTAGGAAGGTCCACTCTAAATGTGGGTGGCATTATTCCACAGGTTGGGATCCTGGACTATGTTAAAATGAAATCGGAGCACCAGCATCTACCTCGTTCGCTTCCTAATGTGATGCACAGTGTGATCATCAGCCTCATACTCTTGCCCATCCCTTCCTCACCACAATGGACTGTACTCAAATTGTTAGCCAACACATAAATTTCTTTCCATAATTTGCCTTGGTCAGGTATTTGTAATTGCAATGAGAAACGTAACTAAATGCAAGGCCCCTCACTCTCTAGCCCCTGATTCTAGAAAGAAGCAAGTAGTCACGCAATTACAGGAATGTGCAGTCGTGGACGCGTGGCTCAGATGTGAGGCGCAGGGTTCCCACACAGAACCCGTCACCATCTCTGATGGCCCAGAGGTTAACAGATGAAGAGTCAGGGAGTCTCACCAGTGGAGGCATGTGTCCTCGGTGCATCTGTCCAACCATGACCTGCTGCTGTGGTGAGGGCATGCTACCAACATTGAAAGTCTCAGGCCCGCTGGAGCCAGAGCGCATGACAGCCGGCAGCGCCACTGAGCCGTGCTCTGCCTTCCCAGTCCGGTTGAACTGCTGCTGCAAGATGGTAGACCTGTGGAGGAGACGACTGGTCAAGGCGAGGGAGGCACCCACATGCAGTACGGTACAGTGGGAAGACACCAAAGATGTCCACTGCCCTAGGTTAAAAAGCGCACAGTGGGCAAGGAATGAAGAAAGGCACCAAGATGCTCAGCGGAAGCACCTGAGATGAACCCCTTCAGGACCAGTGTCAATGCCTCCAGTGGGTAGTGTTCTAGTATTATACAATGTATTTGTTCTCAAGACAAACAAACAACAGTCCTATCACAATGATGCTCTGAGGGAAGGCTGGGATATGCTGTCCTACCACTTGGCCAGTCGTCCTGAAAGAACACCGCTCAACAGGTTTTTATTCTAGGCAGCAATAGATGGCACCTATCCTTAGCTTGATGGAGAAAACGTGCAAATAAATTTAAGGAAAACCTCTCACAAGTTCAAGTCCAATGTCCACAGAGGGGATCTGTCATCTCTGGAGGCTTGAGAGACTCTTGCATCTCTTCTAAAAGATTCCACCCAGAGGTTAGGATTTGTACACATACACATACACACACACACACCCCATACCATCTTAACGCGTTTAGAATGAGTGGTAAATGAGTGATAAGTGCAAAGGACTTTGCACGTGTGTAAGTAAGGAGCTAGATGGAGGGCAGTTCTTCTCAGGAACCCAGTGGGAAAGTCACAAGGAGGGTCTGGGGAACCCAGGTGTGCCTATAGGGGTGAAGAGGGAAGAGATCTTATACCAAGAGGCAGGGACAATCTTAGACCATCACTGTTAACTGAGTGACCATCTTAAGCAACAGACCTCTGTAAAGAGTCAGAAATGTGAGCAGAGATGGGCGGTGGCTAATGAAATGTCCTACAAGGTCAAAGTGCCGAGAATGATCACCTGTTGAGCGCTCAAATCTAAACAGAACATCTACTTAACCTTGGGTCTTGGGGGAAGGGGCCACAGCTCAGAGAACATCACGGAAGAGGAGGAGGAGGAGGGATGCAGAGGCACTAGCATCTGGGAGGAGTGGGGCAAATGCTATCTACTGGATCTGACATGGTTGTTGCACTCCTGAGTCACAGCAGGCACGAATACCTGCACAACAGCTGTACAAGAACGAGCCTGGCAGCATTCTAGCATGGAGTGGGTCTAACGAGGCCCCACCACTAGCAGAGGAGCCCCTGGGAGTTGATTTTTGCTCGGGGAGGGGGAGTCATTTTTCTTTGGTGACGTAGACAGTAGTAGGTTCTCCATGTTCCCCCACACCCATGCTTATGGAATCCATCCTAATCAAAATCAGTAGGTCTATAAACAAAGACTAGACAGTAGGAGGGAGATCCAGTGAGGAAAGAAGGGCTCAGAGGGAGCAGAAAGATGGGGTAAGAGTAATGTGGGGTGAACCTGGTCAAAGTAAATAATATATATCTGCTCAAAATTGTAAAGAATAAACACCAAACATTCTTTTAAATGAGCTCAGAATAGATGACACAAGGGAGATGAGGCCTGGAGGCTGCTATCTTGTACCTCAGCCAACAGCCATATGTGAAGACGTGGAAGATCTAAGGCTCAGAGCACCTGGACCATTCATCCTGCTCATCTTGACTTAAATCCATGATGACGCACTAGTAGTAGAGGGAGTCCCAGACAGGCAGGGTCCTGGCACTCTGCATTCCCACACTTGCAGGACTCTTCCTGCGGGACATACAAGTGCTGCAGATGCTGTCCAACAAACACCTCACTCTGGTGGGAAGCACTAAGTTAATACTTCCCACCTGGTGGGTATCAGTCATTCCAAGGACTTAGGAGACCAGGCTATCATATCGTACGATAGCCCTGAAATATGCCATGGCCAGTGTAGTTCCAACATGTGTGCTTACAGGAAACAAATTTTGGGTGGAAACATCTACTTTTCTCTTACATAGGAAACTGTGTTGGGATCAAATGAGACAGCATGCTGGACACACAGAATAAAAATGAATGAAAATGAGACAAAGATCTGTTTAACATGAGGGTGTCTGTGTGGATTCCTCAGCTAGTATCACTACTAGATATTTCTTATTTTTATTAAATTCATTTTCTCATTAATAAATGGGGCTAAGAGTTTTTAATCACATGATTTTTTTAAAATTGTGTGTGTGTGTGTGTGTGTGTGTGTATCTATGGGAGGGTATGTGCAGGCACCTGGAGAGGCCAAAAGAGGGAGTCAGATTCCCCTGGAGATGGAGTTCTGTGTGGTTGTGAGCAGCCCAATGTGGGTGCTGTGAATCAAACCCTGGTACTCTGTGAGAGGAGCAAGCATTCTTAAGAGCTGAGCTATTTTTCCAGCCTCAAGTTGTTGTGTTTTGACTACATTCTGATGCTCCCATAAAATTTGCTTTGAATCAGAGGGCGGAGCTAGCTACTAGCTGTCCAAAATTAACCATAGAGGTTTTGGAGGACTGAGGACAGATTTAGAGAGACACAGGAAGTAGTAGGTTGGAGTTAAGAGAGGTCTCGGGCCTTTTTGAATGGAGGAACATGAAAGAGAGGAGGTCACTGGTCACTTCTCCACTGCTTCTCTGATCATTCAAGTTCTTATCCTGACGAGTTTTTATTGATAAAGAAGGATCAGAAAATGCTACACCAAGTTTTGAATTTAACAACAATCTTTATAATAGCAAACAGACAAAAATGTGCCAATGTTTCGTGTGCATTATTTGTGATTCTGTCAGCAAAACCAAATATAACAGTGATATAAATGTTATTCCTGAGTTATACATGGACTTTTGAAGGTAGAAAAATCAAGGCAAAGAACAGACCCCAGATCTGCTCTGAGCACGGTTCCTATGAGTAAGTTTTTCTTATTTTTTTAAATTGTTTGTGTTATTTTATATACATGAGTGTGTTGCCTGCACGTATGTTAGTGTACTATTTGCATGCAGTGCCCATGGAAGCCAGGTGACGGATTTTTAGCGGTGTCTCTTTACTGCCTCACAGCCTGTGAGAGGGGCGTGGCTTGTCATTTGCGCTCTATGGACACTGGCTAGCCTCTGAAATCTCAGAACAGAATCCAACAGAAGTCAAGTTACAGATTTTGAGGGAAGAACCCAATCCCTGAAATTTACACCAGAAATGCAGAACAGAACCCAGGAAAAACCAACTGCTTCTCAAGATGGAGATGGACACCAGGCCCTGCCACACGGGACAGCCATAGTCATACTGTCATCTAGGGCCCATAGCTGAAAAGCAAGCCTTGCCTATCCCATGACCACCTCATCGCAGGCAGAGGCGGATCCCTGATACCCTGGATACTTACTTTTTTGGGGAAACTGACTCTTCTAACATGGTTGACTCCTCATCCCCTTCCAGCCCAAATCTATCTTTGCTTTGTTTCTGGAGGTAAAACAGACACAACAAGGAACATCAGCAAATCTTAGCGCAGGACCACTGAAAAGAGCTTTCGACGGGACACAAACAAATACTCAAGTTTATGGCAAATGCTGCGTACTTGATAGCTAATGAGTGCAGAACAAGAGCGTGATGCCGATAAAGCAGAAACCCGTGACTTGATATATAAATACAACAAGCCTTGTTTATCATTGCTTACACAGAAAGCAGCCAGGCGCATGCGATACCATTCTATCAGAATAGGGTTGCTTAAATGGACTGTATTGGGAAGCCTTAAAACGTCTGCTTTTCTATGTACAACAATGGCACATGGTGCCATTATGTTTGGTAAAAACAAAAACTCGGGAAAACCACAATGAACACTTTCCATTTCTACAAAGTCAGGAAAGCAAAAAAGCTATCGAGAGGGGGAGAGTGAGGAACTAGGACAGACAGCCCCAGCTAGCTTTAACTTGACACAACTTGACACAACTCGAGGAATTCCCTAGAACAGTGTGACCGTGGGTCTGTCTGTAGGAGAATGCTGTGACTGTTAATTGACTTAGGAGGACCCAACCAACGTTGGGTGGTACCATTTCCTGCGCTGTACACGGAAGCTGGCTGAGCGTGAGCCTGCACCAACCACCGAGCAGCATCCCTTCGTGGTTTCTGCTCTGCTTCCTTGGCTGTGAGCTCCTGGTTGGAGGGTACGCTGTGTATACAGGAGAGCAAGCGGGTCCCATTTCAAGTTCCTACCCACACTTCCCTCCAGGACAGACATGGGAGTGGAAGCCAGATAAACCCTTTTGGCCCTAGAGTTGCTTTTGGTCAGGGTGTTTCATCACAGCAACAGAAATCAAATGAGAACACAGACCACTGCTCCTTCTCCAGCAGTAACAGACACAAATATGCACTGCGGCAAAACTAGTCATGCTTAGGGGATTCAAGGTCAGAGACCTCATACCCAATCAATCTTAATGTGGACGACGCAACCTGTCAATCAAACATTTCAAATAAGGATTCCACTTAACATGGCTCCATCATCGAGCCTTGATTTTCTTGGTTTTCGTCAACACAGCATACCTTTTTGAGGATGATGTCAATGTATCCCGCAATCAGCTGGGATATTTGCTCCCCCTCTGTGGTTTGTACTGAATAGTAGCTTTCCTGGTACTCTCCAAAATCCTAGAAGGGCAGAATTAGAAGAAACACAGCTGTATTAGATCTACCAGGCATCTTGAGGCCTTGGAGAGCAGCCACAAAGCTCTGTGACGTGGCTCACTTTTCACTGTTCTCCACTCAAAGGAAAAACTGGGAAAAACTGACCTCTAAAAGCTTATTCAACAGTGGATATTAAAAAAAAAAAAAAAAAAGGCTGGGGCTTGCCCAGCCTCAGGACCTGAATTCAACCGCTAGGACCCACAAGGTGGAAGGAAAGAACTGACATCGGGCAAGTGTCTTCCTACCTCCATGTGCCCCACACCTAAGTAAATGTCAAAACAGAAAGGAGAGGGGGCTCCGGAAACTGTAAAGGTGGACAGACAGGTCGGGAGCCCCAGACTAAAAGAAACCTAGTGTGGTCAGCTCTCAGGGGCTTTCTCTTACATCCCACACATCCCCAAGCAGAGAACTGGAGAGGCCTGTGGTGGTATTGTGTTCCCCAAAATATTGTGCACCCTAATAAACTTATCTGGGGTCAGGGAACAGAAAAGCCACTAGATACTTAGGCTAGAAAATGGTGGCACACACACCTTTAATCCTAGCATTCCAGAGGCAGAAATTCATCTGGGATCTCTGTGAGTTCAAGGCCACATTGGAAACAGCTAGGCATGGTGACACACGCCTTTAATCCCAGAAAGCAAGCCTTTAATCCCAGGGAGTGGTGGTAGAAAGCAGAAAGGTATATAAGGTGTGAGGACCAGAAACTAGAAGCATTTGGCTGGTTAAGCTTTCAGGTTTTCGAGAAACAGTTCAGCTGAGTGCCATTCGGATATGAGGACACAGAGGCTTCCAGGAAGTATGAGGAAACAAGATCAGCTGAGAAGTTGGCCAGGTGAGGTTAGCTGTGGCTTGTTCTGTCTCTCTGATCTTCCAGTGTTTACCCCAATACTTGGCCTCAGGTTTGATTTCATTAATAAGATCCATTTAAGATTCCTACTACAGAGGTCTGTATACCTCAACCTGTGGTAGCCATTCTTGAAAAGCCTACTCTTTCCAGAGGACCAAAAGAATGAAGCCCACAAGAGAGCTAGATAGGAGATGCAGCCCAAGGTGGGGGTGGGGGATGGCGGGTGGCGGGCCCAGTTCACTAGCAGCTGAAGAGCAGTGGTCCCAGACATGCCCGGCAGGTGAAACTGTCCACTTTATTTCTACAGTAAACACAGTGAATTTCTGTGTGGACCCACGGTCCACTTAGTATCCCAGGCCTAGTGGCTTCTGCTTCCTCCCATCAAGGTCACCAAGCAATAGTGAGCAATGCAGAGAAGTGCCTTCTGCCCTTAGAGAGAACCATCATATCCTGACTGTATCAGAAAGATAAGGGGAGCCGGGCAGGGTAGCACACACCAACTCCAAGGACTTGAGAGGCAGAGGCTGTGAGTCTGGTCTACTAATGAGTTCCTGCCCACCCAAATCCACAGTGAGTACCTATCTCCAAACAAACAAATAAACAAAGATAAGGTAAGGGCTAGAGAGATGCCTCCATGGTTAAGAGCACTTGCTACTCTTGAAGGGCACCTGGGTTGGGTTCCCAGCACCCACATGGGAGTTCACAACCATCTGTAATTCCAGAGGATCTAGTGCCCTCTTCTGGCCACTGTGAGCATCAGGCCCATAAATGGTGTACAATCACATGCATGCAAATGCAGCAGGCTTTCTTTTGGGCCACCAACCAGCTCCCAAATCATGACATGGAGAGTTATTAATTATGAACATTCGGCTTTATCTTATTCTTGTCTCACTAACTCTTATAACTTAATTTAACCTGTTTCTCTCCATCTCTGTTTTGCCTCAGGCCTTTTTATCTTTCATTCTGTATGTCCTACTCTGTGTCTGTCTGTCTGGCCCCCAGCATCTCCCTCTTTTTCTCCCTCATTCTTTTTCAAGCCTAGATTCCTCCTGCTTATTCCCTCTGCCCAACAGCCCTGTCTATCCCTCTACTGCCTAGCTATTGGGCATTCAGTTTTTTTTATTAGACCAATCAGGTGCCATAGGCAAGCAAGGTAAAACAGCAACACATCTTTACATAATTAAACAAATGCACCATAAACAAATGTAACACATCTTTACATCATTAAACAAATGCAGCATAGACAAATGTAACAACACCTTCACACAGTTAAAGTAACATTCTGCAACATAAACAAATGTAACACATCTTTACCTAGTTAATATTCCACTACAGGCAAACATTCATACACATAAAATAAAATAACATCTTAAAAGGGAAAAACAAGGTGAAACAAAACAAAACCCCGAAATCCTTTACAGCATGTTCTCCAACCATAATGGAATCCAACTGCAAATCAATACTAGAAAGACAACAGGGAGGTCTCCAAACAACTGACCACGAGAAAACCAAAGCACAAATCAATCACAGAGAGCCAGCAGGAAAGCACCAAAAACCAGGACATTATTAAAAGCCTAGGGGAGGAAGGAAGGAATTCCTTATGAGAAGCCTTTACCGAACTTTACACCTCAGTGAAAATATCAGGGTACACTCTCTCTTTTGGGCGAGGGCATTAAATAGCTTGTTATAAGCATATCCTATTTTTTAAATAAAATTTTGCTCTTTAAGTACTTAGAACTACTTTGGAAAGACCAATAGTATTAAAAGAAATATAGAGCCGGGCGTTGGTGGCGCACGCCTTTAATCCCAGCACTCGGGAGGCAGAGCCAGGCGGATCTCTGTGAGTTTGAGGCCAGCCTGGGCTACCAAGTGAGTTCCAGGAAAAGGCGCAAAGCTACACAGAGAAACCCTGTCTCGAAAAACCAAAAAAAAAAAAAAAAAAAAAAGAGATATAACAAAGATAAAAAGGAGATATAACAGAGATAACTGTCTCCAACTTACTTATTCTTACCTTTCTTTTTTTTAAAATATAAATCATCTTAATGGATACAATAGGAAAAAAATCACTATTATAATTAGAGACTGGAGTAGTTGCTACTCACACAGTGACTTAGATTTTTCTAGCAGTTAACAGACAGAGTGGTACTGCACTTGACCAAGCTAATGATCATAGATGTTACAATCTAAAATGCCTTTCCCAAAAGTACCACTCCAAAGTCTTAAAGCAATTTCTTCTAGTATTCCTAAATATCATGCTTATATGTATACAAATTTTAAAATTTAGAAATATTCCATGACTTCTCACAATAAAAGAAGAGAACGCAGCTCTCTGAGAACCAACAGCCATGTTTTAGGGGTTGTGTAGGTCCATCCAGCTACAGTTGACTACAGAAGGTGCAGTTTCTTTATTTTTTTTTCTTTCTTTCTGTCTTTTTTTTTTTTTTTTTTCGAGTCAGGGTTTCTCTGTAGCTTTGCGCCTTTCCTGGAACTCACTTTGTAGACCAGGCTGGCCTCAAACTCATAGAGAGTCTCCTGCCACTGCCTCCCGAGTGCTGGGATTAAAGGCGTGCGCCACCACTGCCCAGCGAAGGTGCAGTTTCTAAGGGTTCCTTTCAACTTGTCTGGACCTATTGATCTATGATCAAATTATGTGACCATCCTAATTATTATTATTATTTTTTACTTATTTTGCTTTAAACATTTTTTCAGGATTTATTCCCTTTCTTTTATGTGTGAGTTTTTTTTCCTGCATGTATGTATGGGCACCATGTGAGTGAGTGCTCTGTGCCCATGGAGGTCAGAAGAGGGCATCAGATCTTCCAGGACTGTAGAGTTACACATGGTTGTGAACTACCATGTGGGTGGTAGGAAGAGAACCTGGGTCCTCTGCAAGTCCTCAGATATGTTTTAACTGCCAACTTGACACCTGAGAACACAGCTTCAGTTGGGAAATTACCAAAACTGAACTGGCCTGTGAGCATGCCTCTGGGGAACTGTCTTGATTGTCAATTGACATAGGAAGACCCAGCCCATTGTGGGCAACACCATTCCCTAGACAGGGGTCGGGGTGGGGGGGTGAGGGGGGTAGTTCTCGAACAGTACAAGAGAGGAAAAGGCTATGGAGAGCCAGTAAGCAAGGTTCTACGTGTTTATTCTCTCTCTGCTCTTGCCTCTGGATATCTTGCTTCAAGTTCCTGCCTTGACTTGCTGGCAACAATGGACTGAAGTTGCTTTTGGTCAAGGTTATTGATTGTATCACAGCAACAGAAACCAATCATTCCTTCTAAACTCCTTTAGACTCTTTAAAACGTCTACATGGAAATACAGATCCTAAGGACTTTAGTCTGTAGTTAACAACTTCCAGTACTTTTTTACTTTTCTTCTTGCTCAACTTGCTTGGCAACCTACTTGCATTTTCAAGATTCACATGTAAATGTGTCCCTAGATGGCTACATAGTTACATTCTGTTAACAGCAATTTTTGAAGTTGAAAGGTGGAGTCCAAGTCAGAAAGTCTACAACAGTCATTTACTTTCTATGAATGTTATACTGTTTGATCATCTCACCCAATGCTAGGAACTGTGAAGCAGTTACTACTATCCCATTTTAAGCTGGGGAAATCAGGGCTCAGAGAGAAGAGGTCATTTGAACAAGGTCACGGAGCTAGGAAGTGACATAGAGTTTTAGTATTACCCCAGCTTTCTACTGTCTGTACAACATCCACACACAGTCTGTATTCTTTCTAGGCAGCCTGGACTCTTCAGCACCACAGCACAATTCTGAGGAGGATTCACATGTGAGCCTTAGAGCTACAAGGTTCCTTTCAGGATATACAAGAGATATCATCAGGAGCACACGGCTGAGTGTCCTCCTGGTGAGCATCACTTTGCCGCCAATGAACTCCAAGAGGACTTGGATTCAACATGAGAAAAAGTGGTACACAGAGCATCCCAGTGCTGCTCAGCCCCTTACTTCTGCTCCAGTGCCCTCTATGCCCACAGACTGCCCCACCTTCTCCCTCTATGCTAGCCCTTGAAGACCAACCATACCCACAGGCTGCCCTCCAATACTGCCCAGGAGCCTATCGGTCCCCTCAGTGTCTTGCCGTCCGTACCAGTGTGAAGCTCTTGGGTGAAGCTGCCCAGCGCTTGACTGTGGTGAGCGGCCACTCCTGAAGCACTTCCTTGGTCTTCTCATCCACGCGCATGACAGAATCCTTGGTGATGCCCAAGAGGCGGGGAACCAGTTTGTTCTTGCCTTTCATTTTTTCCTGGAATGAGGGAGGCCAGGGGTCATTAGCCTTTCTAGAACACACTGTATTTAGTGTGTTTTACCTGCAGTCTGTTTACAAACTGGGTATGGCTTTTTGAACAGCCAGGTAAATAACTCACTGAGACAAAGGGATGGGGCAGGAGGACACCAGGACACAGGGTAGATTCATAAAAGTGTGCTGCTGCTTCCTGGAAAACAGCACTATTCAGCCCGAGGGGTTGCTCTAAAACTGTGTCAGGAAGAAAGGACTGAACTGGAGAGACTCCCAGAAAGAGACTGGGAGGTGAAATCCAAGTATCACCATTCCAGGAAGCATCCGGGTGGGTGAAAAAATGGTAACATAGAATTCAAACCCTTAAAGTGAACCCAAAGAGCCCAATTAGGATCTTCTGATTCTAAAGAGGTATAGATCCTTCCCCTTTAAAAGACGTCTCTGCAATCCATTTCCACTTCCAACGCTTGCTTTGCACAGCTACTGGGCTTGATTCCTTGGGGTGGTGTTTGTAGGGCATCATTTAGCATGTGAAGGTTTGTCACTGTGTATATTCATTGAATGTGCCGTGGTGCTGTGTAATTCTCATACAGGAATATAATGGACAATGAGCATCTCTCTCCCACCCCCATCCCCAACTGTGTTCCTTTGACAGAGGGCCCATGCTGGGCTGGAGCTCATGGTAATCACCCTGTCTCAGCTTCCTAAGTGCTGGGGTTACAGGTGATTCTAAAAACAGCATTACTGATTAATTTAATAACTTTAAAAAAATATAATGATAACTATTAAAATGATTGATTCTTACTTCACACTTATGCTACACCGTTTGATTTGTTAATGATTTAGGAAGAAGACAGGGGGGTATTTTTTGGGACTATTGGGTAAGAAGTGTTGTTCCAGCAAAAACATTGAAATAAGGATAAAGGAAGAGAAAAAGAGCTTTAACACAACACACAGAGATGAGGTGGAGGGAGGGCGGATGAGAGAGGGAGGGGGAGGGGAAGAGGAGTGGAGGAAGGGAGAGAGAGAGAGCACAAACACATAGAATAGGGGAGACACAAAGATAGAGGGATGAGGAAAAAGTCACTAGAAGGAAGTCTCATGGTAGAAAGATTAGGAAGTTTAGGCCTGGAGAATAAATACTTGCAGCACATGTGCCAGTCAAAAACTTTATATACTAGCTGTGAAGCATTCTTATAAATCAGCCTCTCCCCCCCAAAAAAACCCATCTTCCAAAAAATGATGATGCAGACAGTATTTATAATAATAAAAATTGCCGGGCGTTGGTGGCGCACGCCTTTAATCCCAGCACTTGGGAGGCAGAGGCAGGCGGATCTCTGTGAGTTCGAGGCCAGCCTGGGCTACCAAGTGAGCTCCAGGAAAGGCGCAAAGCTACACAGAGAAACCCTGTCTCGAAAAACCAAAAAAATAAAATAAAATAAAATAAAATAAAAAAATAAAAATTTAACAAATACAATTTCATTTATGTCAAACAGTTTTTTAAAAATCAACTCTCAGAACTGAAGAAGGTACAAAAGGAATCATAATTGACGGAAGTCAAAAAACGGTAGGCCTGAGGCTGTAGAGATGCTCAGCAGTAAAGAGCGCACACTGCTCTTGCAGAAGGCCTGAGTTTGCCTCTCGGAACCCAGCTCAAGTGGCTCACCACCACCTGTGACTTCAGCTCCAGGGAATCTGATGGCTCTGATTTCCATGGGCACTATGTTTACACCTGCATGCATGTACGTATGTGCGCACACTCGCGTGTGCCCACATACACACCTTAAAAAACTGACAACCCTTTATAGAAGAGAATATGTCAATACCTACCCATCCAGAGGCTTAAAATTGTTTCCACTTTGACACAGCCTGCTTCTAGGAATACTTTGTTTTAAAATTTTTAAGTGTATGTAATAATTTTGTCACAAGAAACACAAATGGAGTTTGTCCTAGTGAAAGGCTAGAAAGAACTCCAGTTTCCAATAGCAGAAGACTTCATATAAATAAGTTATAGCACATCCAAGAAACATACTACAATGCTTAAAAACCATTTTGTGGGTCTAAAGAGATATCTCCGTGGCTAACAGCATTTGCTGCTCTTACAAAGGAGGAGAGTTTGGTTCCCAGCACCCACATGACAGCTAAACCATA
The DNA here is from genome assembly GCA_902168325.1 of Peromyscus nudipes. Lineage (NCBI taxonomy): Eukaryota > Metazoa > Chordata > Mammalia > Rodentia > Cricetidae > Peromyscus > Peromyscus nudipes. The sequence continues at coordinate 21,797 of CABHPH010154019.1, forward strand.
ATAGCTTCAGTTCCAAGGAATCTGACATCCTCACCTGACCTCAGAAGGCACTGCATGCACATGATACACACACACACACACACACACACACACACACACAGCACAGCACACAAATAAAAAAACTGTAAAAAAACAACAGATTTTTCTGGAAGTAAATTATTCATATAAAATAAAAACTACAGGACACATGATCCTATAAAACAACATAAAATTTATGTACAGTAGAGAGCGTCAGGGTTGCCTTGATCACACTATGTAGACAAGGATGACCTGAAACTCCAGATCTTCCTTCCTTTCCCAGGTGTTGGGATTACAGCCACCATACCTGGCTCATAAGACAAAAATTTAAGAGGTCTCTGTATGCTACATGAAAAGATACTGGTAACGAGTGTCTCCTGTGATCTGTACTATTTTCCTTATTGCTAAAATTTCATTTACTATAGCTAAACTTTTAGTATTCTCAGGAACAAAACCTTTTCAGTAGCATGTGTTAAAATACATACGCCTATACAATACAGTTGTCATCAGTAAAGTAGGTGTGTATATTCACATTCATGTAGAATGCATGTTTGGGGCATGTGTACCCACACCTGACAAACCTGTGATTGCACTTAAAACAGACCCGATACTCACTAAAACATGTGCCATCCACAGACCTTAGACTCCACAAGATTACTGCCATCATATTTTCCCTTTGTAAATGAAGAGACTATTTGTGTGATGGTTTGAAAGAAAATGCTCCCCAAAGGGAGTGGCACTATTAGGAGGTGTGGCTTTGTTGGAGTAGGCGTGTCCTTGTTGGAGGAAGTGTGTCACTGTGAGGGCTAGCTTTGAGGTCTCTTTTTCAGGCTTCACTCAGTGCACAGTCAGTCCACTTCCCACTGCCTTCTGGTCAACAATGTAGCCAGCTCCATGTCTGCCTGCATGCCACCCTGCTCCTAGAGGTGATGATAACGGACTGAACCTCTGAAACTGTAAGCCACCCCCTCAATGAAATGTTTTCTTTGTAAGAGTTCCCGTGGTCATGGCGTCCTCACAGCAATAAAAACCCTAACTAAGACACTTTGCTTAAGGAAGATGGGAGCAAATGGTAAAGCCACAATGGGAACAAATGTCTAAGCTCAAAAACATCTTTGTGCTGTGTGTGGTGGTGCACACCTTTAAACCCAGCACTCGGGAGGCAGAGGCAGGCAAATCTCCAGGTTTGAGACTACCCTGGCCTACAGAGTGAGTTCCAGGACAGCCAGGGATACACAGAGAAACCCTGTCTTGAAAAAAACCAAACCAAACCAGACAACAAACAACAACAGAAACCATCTTTAGCACCAGGAGTGGTGGCCTAGTAGTCAGGAGACCAGACCATCCTCTTCAAATTCCAGTTCAGCCAGGGCTGCATAATGAGACTTTGTCTCAAGATAGATAGGTAGGTTGGTAGGTAGATAGATAGGCAAGCAAGCAGGCAGACACAGACAGACAGACAGACAGACAGACCCAGTTTCCTCACAAGAGGAGGCCACATGGTGGTCAGAACATGTGTAGCAAATGGGAGAGAACAAAAGCACTCTGTGACCCTCAAGCCTGTGGTGATGTATTGTGAGCCCTCCAAAGATACTGAGGAGAGTTCAGTTCTTTTTAACGAAGGGTCAGTTTCAGGATGGGGACAAATTAAGGATGACATCTATGACATGGATTTAATTTGGTTGTCAGTGGTCAACCATGATCACTTATTGTAGAGGACTCTAGGGCTTTGGGTCAGTTGACCTCCCAGAACATCAGAATAGCAGCAGCAAGACTGCTCCTCTGGGACACGAGCAAGGCTCAGCTGCCTGGAGACTCACCCGAGTAGCCGGGCTCACTCACTAGCCGGTGCTCATGTACGGTCAGATTTGGGTTATGACTGGCCAGATGCTGCATCCGTCTGTGCTAGGGTACTAACCAAGTTTAGCTGCTTTACTGAAAGGGACTAGGAAGCCTCAAGTAAACAGGCCGCCCCCTCCCCGCCCCCCCCAACCCCCAAGGCCACTCACCTTCACCAGGAAAAAGGACACTCCATATGTCCGGAGGGACCGGGCGAGTTTGACATACTTGACCTTGGCTTCTATTTCACTCATCTCTCCACAGTTTTTGTGTTCCTGCAAAAGCAAGAGTGGGGGTGGGGATCTGTTACTGTAGCCTGCCATCAGCTGGACTCAGTGAGAGGAGGTCCCTACAGGTGAGGTGCACAGGGACTAGGAGCGAGTGGCATTTCTGCATCGGATCTCTCCTGCTCCTTCATGACACAGGTGTTGGCTAAGGAATAGAGCCTGTGGGAAGTTTAAGTGCAGGGCTTCCCAAGCAGGTTACAGCAGAGTGCAAGGATCCATGTTCATATGCAGCATGACATGTGTAACTGCCACAAGTACAATTGGATCCTCAAAGGACCCAATATCCCAAAAGGCCCAGAGTTCATATTTTAAGTGACAGCAAGAAAGATGTCCCTTTTGGGACAGGTAGGTGTCCTCCTAACATCGACTCAGAATATATCTTTTCCATGGAGCAAGGCATATACATGTCTGAACATTATTTGTATTTGGAAACGATATTGAATCGAAATGTTCTATATACACACAATTTGTATTTTAGTTTCTATTTCCATTTCAAAATCAAAGAAGATTGAGAACTTGGATTCACTAGAGCGTTTCAAGGTCACGTGGACAGTTGGGCTTTTCTTGTTGTCTGTCTAGGATGGACAAGTCACTGACTTTAAAAATAATCCAAGATTTTTCGAAAGGCCCGAGCTCCCCAATTCTAGCTTCAAAAACCAAATCTCAGGACAAAGGGGCTCTTTGTGTCTTTCCCAGCGCGGCTTAATGGCCCATCACCTTGTTTCAATGTTACCAGAATAATGTCTTTGAAATTAAATGTATGCACGTTTTTCTCAGAAGAGCTAAGTAACCTTTAGCAAGAAAGTATGAATTAAGATAATAAATCTGCCCAAAGAAGAGCTGTCAGCGTCTCTCCTCTTGACTCACCGATCATTCATTATATAAGAATACATGCCCGGGACACTAAACGACCATGTGTGGGATGAGATGAACAAGGACGAAGGGTGAGGGGAAGAGCGCATTTCTGTACAGTTCCAATACCTGAAATATCCGCTTCTCAGCTCCTCTCTGCTTGATGTATTCTTTTGGTAGGAATTCCTTTAGACTGGGAAAGAGAGGGGGAGGGGAGAGAGCATTTATCACACTCTGTGGGGAGAAGCAGAGACTGTTGCTAAAACTCTCCAGTTACGTCACCAAGACTCCTAGCATTTCAGGGCACAATAGGAGCGGGGCAGCATCCCAGGATGCACTTAAAAAAGACCAAAAAACTGATGTATTCAAAGGAGGCAGGTCCGGCACGCACCGCCAAGTGAAAAGACACTTGCCGCCAACACACAGCGACCGCAGGTGTTCCCTCTCAAGACAGGGAGGAGAGCCTTTTACCATCAAATCTATGTTTTAAGAAATCATGGGAGACTAAGTCTAATACTCATGGAAACTGTTTTCCCTGGGAAGAAGAAGGAAAACAAGTATGGACCAGACGAAACCAGGTTACTCAACATATTTTGTGTTAGGGTCTTTCATTGTGGAACACACAAAATTGCCAAGAAATAGCTAAAAATCTAAAGCACACTGGCACAAATTTTAAAAAAGGATGTTGACACTATTGCTACAAGAAAAATAACGACTCCAAGTAATTTTGGAAAACAGTCCTTTGACCGTATATCCCTAGTGAGATAAACCTTAAGACAAAATGAACAAGAACAACAACAACAACAAAATGAACCAAAATGTTGACTGTAATATTTAATTTTATTATTTATTATCATTTACTATGTCACGACGATTGTGTGTGCATGTTCATTATGTGTGTATAGGCACACATGTCCCAGCACATGTGTGGAGGTGTGTGTTCTCTTCCACTTTTACACGGGTTAGGAAGAGACTTTCTGACCAAAGCCCTAGGAGCAAAGGATCCCACCATGACTGAGTCACCCAAGGTCACAGCACCAGCTCTCACTCACTCATCTGTGGGTTCCAGAGACACTGATTTTAGCCGGGGCACACCTGACACCTGCAAGTTCCCCTTCAATCTCATGGCACCCTATGAGATCAGAACGTCAAACCCTGCAGAGAGGAGGGAAGGGAAGGGAACTATCCAACCACACAGTAAGGGTGCCACAGTGTCTGGTGATTTCTTTTTTAAAATGCCCAGGCACCGCTAGAATCAGAGAAGAGTGATTTGGAAGAAAACCAGAGCTGGTCTCAAATCCGTATGTTCACTAAAACTTCAATCCACTACAATCCTTTTATGGATAACTTGCAATATTCTTTTATTGTTTATATTTGAAGGTATATAATATTTTGATAGACACAGACATATTGAGAGGATTACCATAGTCAGGCATATTAGTGTATCAATCAAGTGTATGTCAGAGATAACGTACCTACAATCTTTCTTAGCAAACTTCCAGTGGACAATATTAACTAGGGTCCTTATGAGGGCCATTTGTTCTTTAGCAAATCATTCGTCCACTGACCTGAAACTGCTATCTGACTTCCACCATCCCTCCATCTTCCCCACACCCACCCTGGAGTCCATCTTCCTGCTGTCCCTATCTGCTTTCTCGCTCTCCCTCTCCCCCCTCCCCACTCTTCCCTCTCCCCTTCCCCCATCTGAGGAACAAACTCAGGCCTTGCGTTTGATAATCAGGTGTTCTGCCAACGCGTTATATTTCCTTCCTCCAAACACAGCACTTCAATTTCTCTGTCTTGCTTATTTCATTTACTTGTCTTTAGATTCATCCGTGTTATCAAACAGGCAGGGTCTCCTTAAAGGCTGATTACTATTCTGTTGTACATCTACTAACACCCCATTTCCTTACGTAAAATTGAAGCTGCCTGAACTAGTCATTCCAACAGCAGAGTCCCAAAATTGTCTCCCGGTGTGACAATACACAGAGAAGCCTCAGGGAAGCTGCTACCGCTGGGGGGAAATGTCAACTGTCCCCATACGTCCTAGAATTGCCACCAGAGGGGCCACAGCCACCTCCAGACGGATTTTATCACCTGAAGACCAAAGAGGAGTGTTAGACCTTACATTAACTGACAAGAATGTGCCCAACTCATGAGGAGTGAGGGCTAAAAGGGAACACACAGCGATCTGAAGTGTCCGCCAAGCAGGGGCCACAGGAGCGGGAAGTGGCAGGAACGTGGCAGCGCCACCAAAAGGACACCAGAAAGCCAGCTTTGTTTTCACCTCCGTGAAATTTGGTGACAGTGAGTCACCAAATAACAACAACAGCATCTCTACTTGGTATCCTAGATGCTCCTCTGAGTGTGGTCTCTGGATCAGCGCCACCAGCACCAGCCAGGAACCTGCGACAAACGTCAACTTTCAGCCTCCCTGGGACCCGCCAAGAGGCTGAATGGAGAGCTCAGCGGCATATGTAAGCAAGCCCTGGTTCTGAGGGAGGCAGAGAAACCCCAAGTGGTCAGGCAGCTCAAGTTACACACCAGAAGCACTTGGACTGGACCCTAGATTCCAAGATCAAAATGTCTGCGTGAATGAGCGTCCTGGGTAAGCTCTGGTGGCTTGCGGCAAGACCACGGCTTGAAGGAAGTCCTGGGTGAGGTGGGAATGCCTGGAGTGGTCACAAAAAGTGACCATCTTAAGATGAGGGTGAGAAAGGCACATGGGCCCATCTGTAACACCACAGCCTGAGACATTTATAAAGAGCAGAAGATTGTGTCTCCTAGTTCTGCAGCCTAGGACATGTGACATCAAGATAATTCTATGTTCAGTCATCTGGAGAGGGCTGTACCCTCCAGAGTGGAGGGACACCGAGTCTTCACCCAGGTGATGAATATACTAGCTGAATACTTCATCTTTATAAGGACCCTGACTGTATCCTGAGGTCCCGTCTACACGGTCTTCATGGCCTCATGGCATCCTAAAGACCCCTCTTGTGAAGTCTAGCACATGGGCAATCCCTGAAGTGTGGAAGGGACCCGTTAATAATAGCAGTCCGGAAGAAGCGCAGGCGCTGGGTCTGGAGACTTATGTAACCCTCATAGTGGTTCTGTGATCCCAAACTAGTCCAAACACCCTTTAACGCCAGCCCAGGCCACTGCCCTGGAACTCAGAACCAGCTTGGAGATGGATTAATCCAGATCTTGCTGGTTTGCTGTGTTCTTGAGTTTGAAAGTCATGAGGCAGGTAAGCAGGGCCCTTAGGAGGCTGGATAAGGAAAAGACACGGAGGGTGCCACTGGTCCTCATTTATCCACCCTGGCAGGAGAGCCCCGGGCCATGAGATCCACAAATAGGTATAAGGAACAAGGAAACACTCATGCATACAATTGTCTCTTATTACCTTTTACTTTTAATGCAGTGGGACAGAGACAGTGAGGTGCAGAGGGCAAGACACAGCTGAAGAAAAGCCCAGGTTGAAAGGCCTCTTTCATGATTAGTTTGAAAACACAGGCTCTAGCCAAAGATTCCACAAAAGCATACCAGCTTGGAGGGGCGAAATAATGTTTGAACTGGCGCCAGCTTAAAAACTGATTTGGGGCCTCCTACTGTGCCCAGAGCTTTGCTTGTTGACAGTAGAATTATCTAGAGTTTGTGGGGGAAATTTTCCAAGTCCACTCTGAATTCTTTCAGAACCCAGATTCATGTCTGGGACTGCTTTGTTCTCTTAGTAAATACTTGGCTGGAACAGCCACACAGGGACAGAGGTGCCAGGAACCATGAGTCAGAGCCTTCTTACCTGTCCCCTGCCTCCCACCCTCCACCAATGGACACTATCTTCACACAGATGCACAGAACCTTCATGCCTGGTGTGAACAACTAGTAATTTCACCACCTGCTCTATCTCCACCCTTTGTGTGTAGGCCAGGCTCCCGTCTCAAAGCCAGATGACTGCAACTCCAAACATGATGCTAACTGGGAAACACTTCATATCATACAAAAGTTCATTCTCCATAATGTGTATGTCTGTGTGGTGGTTTGAATAGGTACAGCCCCCATAGACTCATAGATTTGAATGCTTTGCCCATAGGGAGTGGCACTTTAGGAGGTGTGGCCTTATGGAGTAGGTGTGGCCTTGTTGGAGGAATTGTATCACTTCGGAGGCAGGCTTTGAGGTCTTATAAGCTCAAGTATGGCCCCTGGAACACAGACTCCTTCTGCTGCCTGAGGATCAAGATGTAGGACTCTCAGCTCCTTCTCCAGCACCATGTCTGCCTGTAGGCTGCCATCTCCCACCATAATGATAAAGGACGAAACTTGTGAAACTGTAAGCCAGCTCCAATTAAATGTTTTCCTTTATAAGAGTTGCCATAGTCATGGTGTCTCTTCACAGCAATAGAAACCATAACTAAGACAGCCTGCCATGAAGAAGTCCATGTTAACGGTACCACATTTGATTTATTGTGTGTTTGTGTATGTGATGAGTAGCACATGCACAGGTGTGTCCTATTCTATCACTCTCTGTCCTAGTCCCTTGATAACAAGTGTCTCTAAAGAAACCTGGAGCTAGACTGGCAGCCTGCAGGCCCCAAGTATCCTCCTATCTCAGGTGGCCACATGGTTGCTGGGGATTTGAACTCAGGTCCTTGTACAGCAAGCATCCTTACCCACTGAGCAATCTCTTCTTTTTAAGATGGGGTCTCATGTAGCCCAAGCTAGCCTTGAGCTCACTAGGTAGTCAAGGATGACCTTGACCTTCCAATCTTCCTGCCTCAGCTTTCTGAGTCCTGAGTTTACAGGCCTGTGCCATCAAACCTGATTCCTTCTTGATATCTCTGATAGTAGCTACTTTCTTGGAGTCAGTTCTCACAAATATTTTAACATACTCTTATGCCTCCCTGTATCTATGAATAATAATATATCCGGCTTTTCTTTGTGGGTGTATTTTTAAATATGAAGAAGCATATTCTGGGATGTCTTGTTTCCTCCAAGAAGTCACTGATGTTTTCATACATTCTGAAATGTGATACCTAGTGCCTTTTCTATTTTCGAGATTACTTGGGGCTGGAGAGATGGCTCAGCAGCTAAGGCACTTTCTGCTCTTGCAGAGGACTGGGGTCCAACTCCCAGCCCCTGAATGGAAGCTCACAACCATAATGTAACTCTAGTTCCAGGGGATCTAATGCCCTATTCTGACCTCAGTTACATGCATGTTTGGGGTATATGTATATACAAACAAGCAAAACATCCACACACATAAAATAAGAACAAATATACTGTGAAAAAAACATTTGCTTGTGGCCTCAAACTTATTATGTAACAGAGAATGTTAGCCCTGATCCTCCTGCCTCCACCGCTAAAGGTCTGGGATTTGAGGTGTCCATGAGGAGTCTGTGTGTGCTAGACAAGCAACTACCGACTGAGCTAAATCCCCAGGTCTCTCTATTTTTATAATTTTGCCATCCCGGGGACTGAACCCACCAGGCTCTTACATGTAAGCACCCCCTCAATAATTTGATTATGAACAACTTCAAACACATTAAGATGTTGAAAGATTCACGTAGTGAACACTTTACACTCATCTCCTAGTGTTACTGTTATTCAAGTCACACCTATAACAGATGGCCTAATGTCTCGAGTTTATCAGTAACTCCCATCTTCACCAACACAAAAGGCCAACGGGAGGCTTTTACTCAACACTCCTGAACATTTTCCACGGGCTTTTAAGGGTCATGGAGGGAGTTGTGATGACGATGTTTTGCGTTGCTGCTGATTTAGTAGGAGTTATTTCTTCTTTAAACGGCCACGTGTTCTGTCAATCTCCCTCAGCAGCATCAGCTCCTGCACCAGATTCTCCCCACCTTTCTAGAGACACTTTATACTCAGTATTTACACAGAATACCCTGCAACTAACGCAACAGAGACAGCTCTGTGGTTAAGAGAACTTACTGCTCTATCCTGAGGTCTGGGGTTCAGATCCCAGCACTTACATCAGGTGGCTCACGAGATCCTGGGACCCCAACTCCAAGAGAAGGACATCTTCTGGCCTCTGCTCCCACCCACACATAAGCACAAAAGCATGCGCAGACATATAAATAGTAATAACAAAATTTAAAGAGCAAAGTGGATTTAAGAAATCATCGAAGAATTGTCTTTTTTTTCTTCCCTACGGTGGTGTCTTTTTGTCTTCCCTACACTGGTGCAGCCGCATATAGATGCCAGTCTTCTGGTGTTTTGTCTTTAAAGCTTTATTTACCAAATGGTCAACCATGAAAAACATACATACATAATAACATCATATGGATTTAGCAGGTTATATTTAGAAACATACACACATGTGCAGTAACAATTAGTGAGAAAAAGAGGCTATGAATTTAAAAGTGAACAAGGAGGAGTATATGGGAAGGTTTGGAGGGAGGAAAGGGGAGGTGGAAATGTAACTATATTATAATCTCAAAAAAATCAAAAACTTTAAAAAAAGGATTGATTTATTTGTACTTTGTATGTATGAATGCTTGCCTCTCTCTCTCTCTCTCTCTCTCTCTCTCTCTCTCTCTCTCTCTGTGTGTGTGTGTGTGTGTGTGTGTGTGTGTGTGTGTGTGTACCATGTGTATGTAGTGCCAGTTGGAACCAGAGTTACAGGCGGTTGTCAGTTGCCATGAGGTTGCTGGGAACTGAACTCAGGTCCCTCTGCCAGGGCAGCCACGGTGCTCTTGACTGCTGGCTGCTTTCTCCAGTCCCGTGACATGCTGTCTATGACCACTGTCTAAACACAGGGAAGCATAAAGCAAGCCCACGATCCTTAGATGCTGTGTGGGAGTTTCTTTGGGCTCTGATGTAATGTCCCTTCCTGGGGTTCTCTGCAGGTGACATAGGAAATCTACTGTGTAGATAAAGCTTATGAAACTCAAACGGAGAGACCCAGGTTTCCTCTGGCTTGAAGCTCTTGATGGTTCTGGGCCTGGTTCTGTCTCTCTCTCTCTGGCACTTACACCCCCTCCTCCCATCTACAGAGTTGATGGCACAGTAAGGAATCTGTATAGACCTGAAAACATGAAGATCTTTTTGTCTCTGACTTTTACTTTTTTTTTTTATTTAAAAATGTGTGTATGTGGTGTGTGTGTGTGTGTGTGTGTGTGTGTGTCTGTGTCTGTGTCTGTGCCTGTGTGTTATGTAATTCTGATGATTTTATTCAGGTTGTCAGGCTTCTGTGGAACGTGTCTTCACTCAGTGTCATCTAGCTAGCCCATTTTCTTTCTTCTTTCTCCCCTACTCCTCCCTCCCTTCTTGAGACAGGGTCTTGCTATTTAATTTAGGCCTGCCTGCCTAAAACTTGGTAAGTAGTCCAGGCTGGCCTCCAACTTTCGGGGATCATCTTGAGCGTTGGGATTCCAGGCATGTACCACCATGCCTGGTACTGATTTCTGTTATTCTAAATGAATATCTTCACTCATGTGGTACTGAGTCTAGAAATCACTGAAAAGCTTGCAGAAGAGTCAGAAGACATTTTCATAAAAATGTCCCGAGTGTGCTAACATTGAACACAAGTGCTAGATAAAAACTTTTAAAAATTATAATAAATACACTCCCTAGGCACACTCCTTCACATCTCATTCACCAATGACATGGCTGAAATTCCCAGTGGCTCTGTTCATCCTGGCCCTTGTACAAGTCCAACCTTCCCACTGTTAAGTTTGCAAACTCTTAATTGTTTAGGTGAAAAGCAGGGAGGAAGACTACATGAGGAAAGAAAGGAAGAAAGAAAGAAAGAAAGAAAGAAAGAAAGAAAGAAAGAAAGAAAGAAA
>CABHPH010154019.1:32607-47498 GCA_902168325.1 Peromyscus nudipes
AAAGAAAGAAAGAAAGAAAGAAAGAAAGAAAGAAAGAAAGAAAGAAAAAGAAAGAAAGAGAGAGAAAGGAAGAAAGAGAGAAAGAGAGAGAAAAATAAAGAAAGAAAGAAAATGATTAAGTCTCCTAATGCAGGTCCAGCCGGTCACCAGGGATAGCCTAAGCAAAACCAGCATCCAACATTCACTCTACAAATCAGAAGTGTGGCCCAGCAGGTCTGTTTTAATTAAGAGGGGGCTCACCTCCTCAGCAATCTTCACCAATACAGTAAGAGCAAGAACATGCACAATTAAGTATCTACAATAAATGAAAAAGCTTCATTACCTAGACTAGATCTAGTCTAATTAAAAAGTAAGTCAAATGCCAGAGGAGAAATAATTGCTACCAGGCATAACGAGTTTGTTTTAATTGAGAATCTGAGCAAGGGGACACAAACTATTGAGAGGCGCAAGCTTCATCTAAGGAAAGTCCGAAGCAATACAGCCATCTAACACCGGCTGCCAGAGGGTCAGATGGCCAAGACATTTTGGTTGGTGTGAGTACACAACTTACAACAGGACCAGACTACGGTGATGTTTGTCAGACCAATGCCAGCCTAACTGCTGTACAAGTGGCCATCAGCAAAGGAAAGGAACACTTATCATAATCCGGGTGGCATAACACACGACATCAAGGATTTGAAAGGTGTTTGTGTGTGTGTGTGTGTGTGTGTGTGTGTGTGTGTGTGTGTTTATGGTCTTGGGTGTTAGCGTATGCATGTGGGAGCCAGAAGTTGATATTGGGCGTCTCCCTCTCTCTCTCTCTACCTTATTGTTTGAGACAGGGTCTCTCACATATTCACTGATTCACATGGACAGGCTGGCCTGTGAGCTCCAGAGATCTTCCTGCCTCTACCTTCCTGTTCTAGGCCTAGAGGAGCGTGCCAGCAAGGATAGTGGGGTTTTTATTGGTTTGTTTCTTGTATTTTAATGTAGGTGCTGGGGATCAAACTCAGGTCTTCATGACTGTGTGGCAAGCACTTTAACCACTGAGCCGTCTCCCCAGGCCAGTTTGAAGAAAATTCTTGAAGTGACTGCATGTATCTCTCTAACTTCTTCCCACATACAGTCTGGATTTTTCCATTTGTAAAGGGACCCTGAGAATTAGCTGCCCAGCACAGAGAAAGGGCCCATGTGAGGTGACCAGGATGGATGGCATCAGGCTCTCTTAGGCTTCTGGTTATATTTCTTTCCCCCCAGGCCCACGGAACCATGGTTGTAGCTTTGAAAACCTAAAACAAGGGAAGTATTTTACTTCCAGTGTCTTTGTCTCATCAATCTGCCCTACACTTTCTCCTATTCCATTTTCAGTCACTGTAGAACCAGAGGTAAGTTGAGAGACTGAGTATGAGGTTTGAATTTGTAAATGTGACATCCATGAAAAGAACACAAGCATGGTGCCTTTAGCAAGGCATGTAGTGTCACAGAACAGAAAGGCATATTTCCCCAGGGTTCCTGCGGAAGGAGGCCAGTTCAGCCGTGGAGAAATGGACCCAGAGGAGCACTTGGCCATATAACTCATCTGGGAAACACTGACTGTTGTAACAGGAACTGTTCAAGGCCACCTCAGACTCAAGGTCGCTGAATGTATAGTATAGCATAAAGCATCACATTGCCAAAGCTCCTGGGGTTCATTAACTCAACCTAGTGTTGTGGTGTCTTTTCTGTAACAATTCAGTTTGGACCACACAGCAAGGTGTGCTATCTGACTTTGCCTGGGCCCAAGAGAAAAGCTGCGTTTTCTTTTTTCTCAAGGGCATAGGCTGCTTCCAACCTTCTACCAAAGAGAATGTGAAGGGCCAAAATGCTTGCCTTACCCTCTCCTCTCAAGCTACCCCCAGCACTATAGATGACCCACTGAAGACATCTTGAGATGGCTAAGTCCTCCTCTGGCTGAATTCACATAAGTTCCCCACCTTACCTCCCTACAGTTATAATTCTAGGTGCCCGTGGGACACTGATGAGGCTGGGAGATTATTTTTATCCTCTCCAAATGCTTCATACTAATGGAATTAGGGAGGGGGAGGGGAGGGAGGACACCAGATAAAGAACAGCTTCAGAGGAAGCAATACATAAAAGCCTCTAGTAAAGTCCAGATCCACACCAAGGGAAAGGCACCTCAGGAAAGCAGCAGCCTGCCCAGCAGGGTGTTCCCAAGAGATGGAAGCCAAAGGCCCATGCTCCGTATGGCCACAGTGAATCTGCAGGGTCAGCTTTCTTATGTAGGCACCAGAGTACAGAGCCAGAGAAAAGAAACCACCCCATCCTTCTAGAAAAAAGAACCAAAGACCAAAAGGGAGACAAGGCCACGGCCAGGATCCCATGTGTCCACTGTGCTCCCAAAGAGACCAAGAACTCTTAAGATTCTAATAAAGAATTCAAACCTAGGCTGGAGAGGTAGCTTAGCCATTATCCTGCTTGCAAGCCCAACATTATAAAAAGCTGGCTGTGGAAACCAATTGGCCAGGTATCACAGACTCTCCAGCAAAGAAAGAGTCATCTAAATTGGATAATGTTGACAGTCTCTATTCTATATTTTTACGTATCTTACTCTACCAACAACAGTCTGCATTTTGGTTCCCAAACTCAGTTGCGTGAAAGTCAATTTTCACAACCAGTTGAAACAAGGAGGTGCCTCTTAGGTTCCTCCTCATAAATAAGCAGGAGAAAAGAGGGGGAAGAAAAATAACGGAGGGGCACTTACTCTAAGAACCCAGGCTTGTGTTTATGCTCCACGTGAGGTCCAAACTGTATCTGGGCTTGAAATCCACCAAACTCACATGCCTTCTCGAAGGAGACAGGGTGAGAGCCATTCAGGATGTCATCCCGAGCCTGAAATACATGAAGAGGGACGAGATTCAGGGGCCTGGCAAGGGTCACACTTCTCCTAGTGACATATCCCTGACCCAGGACAGGCACTATAGGCATGCAGGCACAGTGACAAACAAAGCTAAAAGAAAGGAGGTTTTGTGTGCCCCTCCCAAAAAGGGCAACTGCACTACAGGCACCTGGATTATCAATCAATCAATCAATCAATCAATCAATCAATCAATCAGTCACCCCTACTGATAATCTGAAAGAAAGGAGGTTTTGTGTGCCCCTCCCAAAGAGGGCAACAGCACTACAGGCACCTGGATTATCAATCAATGAATCAATGAATCAGTCAATCAATCAGTTACCCCTACCGATAATCTAGGAAGGCAGATGAGACTGTGAAAAACAAAGAGACACAGGAAACCCTGTGAAATGCCCGGATTCATATGGGCTGACTTAGAAACATGATTTGCTTCACCTGAGCCTAAGTCATAAAGCTAGCAAGAAAAACATCTACAAAGAGGCAAAACTATCTCAATCAGCCAAGGACCAATGTGATCCACTAGGAGGGATCTACTAGGAGGGACAGACAGATATGTACTCCCATAACCAGACAAGAGGGCAGTCTGAGGACATGCAGGGCCCAGCAAAGCAAGATTTTACATGAAATCCTGTTCCCAGTTCTCCTGAACCACAGTGACTGTGGCTATTTATCCCTCGCCCTTTCACCTTCCTCTTCTCTAGCTCCATGACCCAGAACACTCTGAGATGGGCACTCTCAGTTATTCCTCTAGGCTCTAAATGGGGAAGTTTCTCATAACTGCCCTGCTAGCTCCCTTCCTTTCTGCCTTCTAGCATTATTCAGTATCATTCTTTCTTCTGTAGAAGTCAGCAAACAGTATTTCAGACCTTCAGTGGACTTGGCCTGTGTTCTAACTACCTACCCACTTCTGCTAGTTAAATCCAAGAGTAGGCACAGAAAACAGACTAACAGCTACGAAATGGGTAAAGGAATCTGCCAATACATAATGCTTACATAAATGAATTATTTACTTTCAATACTGGCAGAGGGTAGGGCTACAGTTTGCAAACCCTGCATCGTTTCTAAGGGCAGACAAGTAGGTAAAAGGAAGGACAGAAGGAATTTGAGGTGGGAAGAAATTCTAAAGAAACATGGGTGGCATTTTCTTTGAATCAAAGGAAGCCCTCGGGCAACCTAGCGCAAAGCCCATATCACATGTGCTGAGAGATCATAACTCAGGTGTTAAAACAATTTTCTGAGCTTAGTAATTAGTTAATAGCAAAGACTTGTGACTGGGAAGGTCGCTCGGAGCTAATGAGCAGTACTGATTTTTCTGGCCAATATTCCTCTGTAGCCTAAGATGCTAGCTTGTGAAATGAGATCAGTTAAAGAAACCAACTGTCTCCCAGGGCCAGGCAGGCGACAGTGATGGCCACTAGATCCTAACCCAAGACGCCCCAGAGAGGAGCAGTGAAGCCCTCCTCTGGAAAACCAGGAGATTATATCCAATGCTAGTTCCCACCAGGGAGTGAAGAACAGCACCTCTAGACTTTAGATTCTTTCTACTGTGTGGGAGCTAGAATGGACACCTATTTACCACAAGACCATGCAGAAATCTCCTAAGGTTTACTTAATGTTTTAGTTTCTTTTCTGCTACTGTAATAAAATGTTCTGACAAAGGCAACTTAAGGCAGAAAGAGTTTATTTGGCTCACAATGCTAGGTTACAGTCCGCCATTGTGGGGAAGAGGGGCAGCTGTCACTTGAAGAGGTTTACCACTTTATATCCATAGTCAAGAGCAGAGATGCATGCTAGTTCTGAGTATGCTTTCTCCTCTTATTGAATCAAGACTCTGCTGCCTAGGGAATAATGCCACCCACAATTGGTGGGTCTTTCCACCTCAATTAATATAATCAAGACACACCCACAGGCCAACCTAAGTTAGACAACATCTCATCTCCCAGGTGACTCCAGATGCTGTCAGGTTGACAATTAACACTAGACACCCCACCCATCTGTTGTCTGACCTGTAAATACCGTACCTGGACGTAAAGCAAGTTCAATTGCACCGGGTCTCTTGAGTCCACATTCTGATCAGAGTAAAAGAACTTCCGTCGAAGAAGCAAGGTTTCATTTTCATCCACCCCTTGCTCTCTGAATGTCCGGCTGTGATCTAGCCAATTTACTGCAACATGAGACAGACGGAAGGACAGTGTTTACTACTCATTGCAGCAGCCTGCTGGGGAAGTGGATTTCCATAAATGCTGATGGTTGCTTACGATCACTTCTTAACTCTGGGAGATGATTGACACCTACCATACTCAAATCCCCAGCCATTCCCAAAGTCAGCTACTGTACTACAGCGCACTGGGAATACAGAGTAGAGGTGAGGGTAGACGGAAATCAGTGTTTGGCACTAAGAAACCAAGTGGTATTGTATGTAAGTGTGAACTCTGGGTCCTCAGGAGTTGTGGTTGGGGAGAAGGCTACGGGACTTTCAGCAAGTAGAGCCTCATAGGAGGAAGTGGGTTCTACAACCTGGCCCCACTTTCTGATGATGCTCTGCCTCTGGACTGATGATACAATGTGAGCAGTAGGCCTCCTCTTCCTGTCTCCACGCCTTCCCTGCCAAGATGGAACATATCCCCTTGAACTGTACACCCAAACAAACCCTCCCTTCCTTAAATAGCTGTTCTTCTTGTGTTGATTACATCTTATTTATTGATTGTGTGTGTGTGTGTGTGTGTGTATGTGTGTGTGTGTGTGTGTGTGTCTATGTTGTGGAGTACATATAGAGTCAGAGGACACATGGGAATGGGTTGTCTCTTCATACCATATCAGTCCCAGGCATCAAACTCAGATCATCAGCCTTGACAGCAAATGCCTTTACCCACTGGGTCATCTCACCTACACTTAAATATCTTCTTGTCAGGTAACTGGTCACAGTAACAAGACAAATAATGAACATATTAAGTTAGAGTTTTCCTTGAAATGAAGAGAAGTTACTTTAGTCTTCTCTAGTGAGATGGTTTAGAGACCCTGGGTATAACAAATTTCTCTGATCTCCAACAGGAGAGAGGGAGAAAATGAAAGTCATGAGGTGGTGTAGGGACTCCATGCTAACCAGCTAGAGATGACATCTGCCCCTGTGGACCAGCTCGAATATGACATCACCCTAAAAATCCTGTCCTCACATTGTGGTGCATAGGAATCAGTCACTCCCCTGCTTACTTCCTGAAGCCCTCTGTCTCCTCTATTCCTCTCCCTCTCCTATCCCCCCACCCCACCCCCCTCACTGGGTTATGTATTTATGACCAGCCTCACCAAATGCTAAGCAATTCTGGCATAAGAAACCTGTCTGACAGATCCCCTCTCCCACAGTCACCTGGGAGGGTACTGTGTACACATTAATAAATCCTTGGATTTGTCTACTAAAGGCTTCTGGAAAGAAGTCTGTAACTGGAAATTTAATGAGGTAGAAAGAGAAGGGAACAGAGGAGGACTCGGAGGAAATGGCAGGCCCACCAAAGATCAATAAACATTATGAAAGTGATGATGTCACCTCAGAGCTGCAGCGGGAACAAGGAGGCTGGAAGGGAGGCGGCCAGGTGATGAACTAGGCTCCTCCCAGTGGAGGGTGGGAAGCAAGGGTCACAGAGCGGAGCTTTGGGAGCATCCCAGGTCATCTGTGGCTTTTGTACACATGATCCATGGGGCTGCGGAAGTCACATAGCTATGGTAGACCAACCTCACTGATCTCAATCGCTAAGGAAATAATGGATCTAGGCACTGTACTGGAGACTATTAATATCTCTCTTAAAGACAGCCAGAAACCACTGCTGAAGGAGTGCTTATTACCACCCCCACCCCCACACTGCTAAGCAAGCCTGCAGATCTAAGGAGTTCAGAGGGACACAAAAGGTATATACTTAGCAACGTTCACAACATAAGAAAGGCTCTTGTCACACACACATGCACACACAAATTGCAAGGGAAAAAGTAAGAGAAATGGAGAGGAAGCTTGCTTAGTTAAGTCCATAGGCTATTCTGCTACATTTAGATCCCAATACATTAATTACATTTTTTTGCAAGATAGTGGGAAATCATGAACACAGTTTATGTATTTGATATGAATGGATTCTTTTTCAGATGTCAAAGATTATTCTAGCCACTTTAAAAGTTGTTTGTAATTATTATCTTTTAGTGAGAAAAACCGAAACATTTACAGATTTAGAAGAAAAAAAAAAAAACCCAAAGTAGCTCTCAGTCACGTGGATGCTGGCAGGGGATCCAGGCTCCGGGGGACTGTGTACCTGGGCCACCAGTCTCCCCCACAGAGACTTACAGTCATCATCCGTGTGGAGCTTGGCCTTCAGCTTCTCCATCTTCCTTTCGTCTCGTAACAACGTCCTGTCTTTTTTGAGTGTGCCCGTCCCTTCCTCTTTCTTTTCTTCAATCGTTTCTTGGATTAAAGAATATTCTTCATAATTTGTTATTCCTAATAACAGAAATGGCGTCATGATTACACACGATTAAATTGCTACCAACGTCTACTTAGGGCCTGGGGTGCTGCAAAAGGTCCACGTTGTCAAAGCAAAGGAAGGGGTCTTCTTGACCTGAGGGCCAGGGTGGCCCCACAGCGGCAGCTCCAGCACAAACAAAGGCTCTACAGGCTGGGAAGCCGCATTCAAGGTGGTAAGTACAATTTTCTCCACAAACGCACTTATATACACTCTCCTCTCTCTCTCTCTCTCTCTCTCTCTCTCTGTCTCTGCCTCTCTCTGTGTCTTTGTCTCTCTCTCTCTCTGAGATCAAACCTAAAACATGAAAGAAAACCATCTAGCACTGAGCTACATCTCAACTACTCCAGTAATTTTTATTTATTTCTGTAGTTCCTTATTTGGAGACATAGTCTCACAATGCAGTCCTGTCTAGCCTGGAACTCACTATGTAGACCATGGTGGCCATGGAATCACAAAGACCTGTCTGCTCTGCATCCTCCTTGCAGGGATTAAAGGTGCATACCACCATGCCCGGCCTCCATTAATATTTGAGAAACAATAGCAGGACAGAATAAGGCATGACCTTGTCAAACAAGAAGGATACAGATGAACTGGGCCTTTCCATGTAGGGAAGCCTAAGACAGAGAAGACCTCCTTTCACCCAGCATTTAAAGGGCTTCATTGAAGTGGCTCTCTGAAGCCACACGAAGTAAATCTGTGAGAGTCACATTGGCTGTTATCATGAAAATTCGAGAGATAATGGCCATCAGTGGGGAAGGGTGAATCACACAGTCAAAAATCATTTTCACCAAGAAACTCCTTTTTGTTTTCTACAAAGGGAAATAAAAGCTCCCAACCACAGCTCAGCAAGAAGTTTTATACCAGCTAGAGGCCAGGCAAATGGAAAGACTGGACAGTACCTTCCTGGGTGTGGGCAGGGGTGGGTGTGGCCAAAGCAACAGCCCCCACGGGGAGAGCTGAGCTGCTCACCTATCCTGCTGCAGATGGTGACCAGGAGCTCTCCAACTGTCTTCGAGTCGTCCACCATCACTGTCTTCACAGAGCCATCCAACATCCGGATTTTCTGAGGCCTCTGTTTCTTCTTGTACTCCAAAATATCCTAGACACAAGCCATACACACACACACGCCACATTCTGAGTTGAAAATACACAACGGCATCGGACACTTTTCTTTGGAAATCAAGTCCCCTTTGTCCAAAACTCTTTTGAAAACCTTCCTAAGTATTCGCGGGGGTGCTGTTGTGATGCACACACAGAATTCTGAGAGCTTAGTAATGACTTTCAGGAGGATTATGAAAACCTCTCCGAATAAGATTGTCCTTCAAGAGGGAATACTTGTAGCTCACAATGACTGAAAACCACTTTCTCTAAAGTGAAGATGGCTACATGCTCCAATGGCTGGGAAAGAGCAAACACTAGGGAGATGGAGAAGGCAATACTTCAAACAATGGCAGTGGAGTCTCCAGCCATGCGTTGCCACCAGAAACAATGTTTACTACCTCCACACACAAAATAAACATCTCTTTTTAAAATGTTACTTTAGAATGCTTGCTGTATATATTTACTGTATATGTAGTCCACATAATGAAAGACATAAATAATATCCCCAGAAAGCGTCATCTCAAGGCGCATATCAAAGCAGGAATAGTTTGACGAGACTGCAGTAAAGGACATTGGTGATAAGATAAAACAAAGAATGAGGTTGGGGGTTACTTCAAAATAGGAGACCTCGTTTTCATTTTAATTCTTAGAAAGAGAACCACAGATGGGCAGAGTAAGCACCATGAATTAACTGAACATTTTACCTTTGCTTTTTGGAAGCCTGGCCGATCTGACAAACCTGCTTCATCAGTCTCAGGAAACCCCAGGACCTTGAAGGTCAAGGGGGACAAATGCTCAGCATGTTTTTATTCATCACTTAAACTGCAGAAGTAACTTTTGTTACTATCACTGAGAGTTAATAAAGATGCATCTCCATTTGACGTTTCTTTTTCAAAAACAAGCCTTGGGTAGTCTTAGGGCATCTCTGCTTTCCGTCATGTAGCCTCAGTTCCTAATTGAGTCCAGGGACACCTTGTATCTACTCAAGGAAGATACTGTAGTTTATCTCACAACTGCCAAGCCCAACTTTGCTCAGCATGGAGACGCTGCTCAGCTTACTAACCTCGAACTGTTTCAATACTTCTGTGGAATTTCAAGAATTTTAGATTTTTAGCATCTTCTCACCACCCGGACAGCCTTGCAGGTTCATGGCATGGGAATTGTTAATAAGGCGCTCTTAGATTAGAACACAGGCACAGTGGGTTTCCATAGTTGGTTTCCCAGCAGTGAAGCAATGAGAGAATAGAACCAGTGGACCAGCAAGGTGGACCAGTGGGTAAAGGTGCCTGGCACCAAGATTGTTTAGTTCTTGGGATCCACGTTACAGAAGGTTAGAACCAACTCTTGAAAGCTGTTTTCTGGCATCTTCATCCATGCCATGAAACACACAAATCCACATACACAGACACACAATAAGGAAATGTTATTTAAAAAAAATTAAAGATGGGGCTCAGGAGACAGCTTAGTGGTTAAGAGCACTGAGTGTTCTTCCAGAAGACCCAGGTTTGAGTCTTAGCACCCACATGGCAGCTCACAGCAGTCTGTAACTCCAGATTCAGGGGATCTAACACCCTCTTCTGAACTCCAAAGGTACCAGTCAAGAAAGTAGTACATAGCCACACGTGCAGTTAAATCATCCATACACATAAAAATAGATAAAAAAAAAAAAAAAAGTAAAAAGAAAACAGGACCAACAACATACCCCGTTCCGCAGCATGTAGTAATCCAGTGTCCGCCCTGCTTCTAACCAAATCCCTTTCCTGGGGTCTTCATCAGAGAGAAACAGCCCATAGTCAGAGGCTGGAAAGAAAACAGAGAGAGAAAAAGAGGCCAAGTGGAGACAAAGCTACCACTGGCCCAAGCACACTGACTGGGCAAGGAGGAGAATGCTATCCATCCCCAAAGAGACCTGCTTCTTACCAACAGCATACCATCACTCACCCCTGTGGAAGCAAGGGCCTCCCAGCAGAATCAACGGCCACTGCAAGGTCCATACACATGGACTAGCGGGCTGGAGGTGTGCCTAAAGTCTAAGAGAATCATCAGGAACACAGTCTGCATTTCTAATTGAAGTTAGCTTTGTTTTCTGGTCCTTGCTGTCAAAGTCTCATTTAGCCAGGCACCCACAGCTATGAAAAAATGGAGGCAGCAACCACCTAAGACCAGAGCCACTGAGGCAAAGCAGGAAAGATGGGTCATAGCAACAGAGCATGTTGGGGGGGTGGGCAGGAGGGAAGGCTCAGCGGTTAAGAGCACTGGCTGCTCTTCCAGAGGACCTGGGTTCAATTCCCAGCACCCACATGGTGGCTCACAACTATCTTATAACTCCAGCACCCTCACACAGACATACATGTAGGCAAAACTCCAAAGTACATAAAATAAAATAAAAAGAATTAAAAAGATTGGTGGCAAATGCTTTGTAATCTTAGCCTTAGGGAAACTGAGGCAGAAAGACTGACTAATTGGAGGCCAGGCTGGGCTATATGATGAAGACCTTGCAACAAAACAGAATTTTAAAGAAATGAACAAGATATTTAGGACTTCCCGATGGGGTGAAGCCTCTGTCACCAAATACCACAAAATAAAGAAAATAGTTGGAGAGCTAAACAATATTCTTTATAAAGGTATCTTAATCCAATGTGGGTAGTCCAAGAGACCAGGGGGCAGGAGAGGAGCATGGTCATTTCCCACCTAGACTTTTCTCTTCCTAGTGTGTGAATGACTCTTCTGGTGTCATCCCTCAGGGTGCCATCTCCCTTGTTCACTGAGGCAGGGTCTCTCACTGGTCTGTTTGCTGACCATGAGGCTGGCCCCCAGGGGCCCTCCTGTCTCCTCTTTACCAGTGATGGTATTTCAAGCCTATGAAGGTTTGGGGGAATCAAACTCAGACCCTAACACTTCTGCAGCAAGCCCTTTACTGACCGAGCCATCTTCCCAGCCCACCTTTTCCTTGATGTAACTGAAGGAACCTTGGAGCCTTTCATAAGGGTCAGAGTTCCCACAGCACCTCAGGAACACAATTTGAGTCTTCAGAGGCCTTCAACAGAACTTGTATCAATTCAGCCCAAAGAAAAGTTCTCACAGTGTCAGAAAACAATAACAAAGGAACTGAAAAGTACCAGTGAGACTGGACAAGCAAATCTTAGAGTCAGAAAGGGACTGTGCGCAAATTTTTATTTCTGGTTTAGCAAAACTCAGCAAATCTGATTATCATAAACAGTGCCCTCTTCTGGACGCAGTAGGTGTCAGCACTCACAGGTGCACAAACCCATATGCAGATATACACACATAATTAAAAATAAAATCTTTTTAAAAACTGAGTTAAAAAATTCATGAACCTCCTTCAGAGGGCTTGCACAGTAAGCCCTGCACACAGGGCTGAAGGAACTTGGAGTCAGTATGTATCGGGCAAGTATGTTACTCTTTATTCAACCCATGTAGTGACACATCAAAAAAAAAAATGGTTTGTAAATTACAGAACAGGATGCTCACCTGAGGAGGGCCAAGAAAACAGGAATATTCACATTGAGTACTGAGGGTCCATGTTAATGTGGTCATGGACAACAAAAGCCTTGTTCTTGACAGGATTTAATATAGAAGGCATTTCATTTAAAATTCAGATTTGTCCCTCCTGGAGACAGAGTCTTACTGGGTTGTACAGGCTAGCCTGGAACTGGCTACGTAGATTAGGCTGGCCTTAACTCAGTAACATCAGCCTGACTCTGGCTCCAGAGTGCTGGGATTAAAGGAGTGAGCCTCCATGCCTGGCTTAAAACAGAGATGTTCTATATATGTCTAGGTGTGTCCCTTTAGCTACAGAGTTCAGGGACATCCAAGCACATTTTCAGAAACCAGTGAGTAACCATGACCCACCTTGTCCAGTCTGTGCCTCGGGCACTCGCTCCCGAATGACTCGACAGGCATCGTATACGGCTGTCGATGGCTCAAACTGCATGGTCTTCACCACATTGCAGTGGCGGACACAGATCTTTAAGGATAGCGCCACCATTTTCATAGACGACTTGATGGGTTTTGCTCAGAGAGTCTAGAAAACACAAGGAGACAAGCCTTGATTCATATAACCATTATTTAGCTGCAGGGGGGAAAAAGGTTCAATTCTTAGCCCGGCTGTCCCACCACAAAGTCATTCACAATCATGTCAGAACTGGTATGAGTGTCATGTGTGATAATGTCTTAGCATTCCTTATTGAGAAATGTCACCATCTACTTCTCCACGAATAGCAGCAATGATGGTCAAAAAATTAGCCCCAAACTGAATGAAGGCACTACAGCCTATGCAGTGGCCAGACTACCAACAGGACAGAGGAGCTGGAAACGGCTGACACTTTCCACCATCATATCAGGGTCTCAACGCCAACTGCTTCCAACTCTCTTTGTGCAGGCATATTTAAGGAAATATGACCACTTTCGGTTAACAATCTGAGCTCCAGAGATAAATGGGCAGTTTTGCTGTGTTGCAGAGTTTCCCAGACCCCCAAGATGTCCCAGCGTGGCTCAGGGGTAGAAGTCAGTGGAGAAGGCCATGGGGTTCAGTATCACCATGGATGCCTTTCATTAGATGCAGCAAAGAAGAAGGGAGGGCTCATCGTTTCTAGACCCCGGAGGAAGAATTCCAGGTGTCTTTGTGGTGGTAGAAGAAGGATGGAGAAAGAGATGTCAGAGCGGACAATGAAAAGCCAGTGGCCAGCGGAGAGATGAGGACAAGGAGCCCAAGAGCCTGGAGTTCCCTGCCAACTCAGGTAACGCAGTTTAGTGGAATGTGGGGCCAGAAGTGAAGCGGATAGCAGGGTCAGGAGCGAGATGGGGGAAGAGGGCTGGCTCAAAGGATGACCAACATATCTCCTAGACAGGCTTGCTGGGAAAGTGGAAAAACTTTCATCTAAAAGTGTGCCACCTGTCGTCTCAGGAAGCCATCCATATATGGGGTCTGCCTCCTGATGGTCCTAAGGACAGTTCCGGGCACCTAAGTGCCCTCCCTCACCATATACCATCTTGATTCTGGGCCCTGTCCACAAAGCTGCCTCTCAGTCTGTTGGAGAGGAGAGCGTGGGCAGGTGTTGGTAGACGGGGCAGTGGGGTGGGAGCCTGCTGTCTGAGTTCGGTCCCAGGCCAGGAGTGCCTTGGATTTCTGTGTCTGTCACTTCTCTGCTTCTGACCTTCAGACAGCAGGAAGAAATTGGTACCCATGGCCAGCTTTCTCCCACCAGCTTCTCATGCTTCCTCCTTTTAGCTACCTCAGGAGGGAAGGCATGGAATTAAGGCAGCTCTTTCAGCACAGGACAGAAGCTCAAAAGAATGAGGAACAGTACAGGTCATGAGAGTCACGTTCTGAACTATTCAATCACCTAGAACAAACAAGGTAAAGAGCATCACCATCATTACCCAGGAACAGATTGGTAAAGAAATCCTCAAAGAGATGGGCCTTTTTGTTCAACTGCACACAGGCCTAGGGCTAAAGAGTGTCCAGCATGGTTTTCTCACTCCTAGCTCCTTATTTTACTGTGATTCTGTTTTCCCAAATGAACAAGACTAACAGTTTACTTTACAGGACTGTGTGCCTGTGGGTGCACATGGTATGTATGCATTCATGTGTTCATGTGTGTTTCTGTATGTGGAAGTCAAGGACAACCTTGGGCATCTTCCTTTATCGTTCCTCACTTACACGTTTTGTGACAAGGCTTTTCTACTGGACCTGGAGCCCACCAATTCAGTTAGACTGGCTGGCCAGTGAGCCAGGGATCATCCTGTCCCCGCCTGCACAGGACGAGGATGAGGGGTGTGTGCCTCCACGCTGGGCTTTTTTGCATGGGTGGAGAGATCTGAAGTCAAATTCACACGATTTCATGGCGAGCACTTTAGCAACTAAGCCACCTTTCCCAGTCCCTTTGTCCTAAACAATTATTTACATGTAAAGACTGGGTTCTTATTATCATACAAGATGACCGCTCACAAAGCCAATGCCTGGATCTGAAATCAACGTGCACATGATTTACTCGTCCTGACAAGCCCCATAGCAATGAGCTAGTTCTCACGCCACTCTTAAATGAGCAAGATTCTGGCAAAACGGACGCTTGCTGGCATTAAGTGCCATGCTTTACCCTACAGCAAGGAAAGAGAATTGAAGCATTTATCAATTTAGAGATGCTAACTGAAGATGAGGAACTTTGAGCAGTCTCGTTGAATTTCCTGAGCAAACGATGCCGCTCAAACAACCACCTGGGTAACGATTCATGCTCCTTTCTCTATCTGACATTTGTCTCCACTCCTGTATCCTAACCCCATCTTAACAGCGCACCCTTGGCATACAGAAAGGCTGATTGGGCTCCTTTTTCAGATTTCGCTGCAAGAGAGCCCACAGTCAAATTCATGTATGA
>CABHPH010154020.1:0-15327 GCA_902168325.1 Peromyscus nudipes
TAATGTGCACGCTGACAGCCAAGCTCATGAGATCCCAAATGAAAATAAGGGCCGTGCTGGGAATTGTACTCTAGACAATTTGTGTTACAGTGTGGAAAGAGAAGAAGGAGGAGGAAGAAGAGGAGGAGGAAGAGGAGGAAGAAGAGGAGGAGCAGGAGGAGAGAAAAGTCTTCATTTCCTTAGGTCCTAAAAATTTCAGTGAGGTAAAATTTAAGAAATAAAATACTAATTAAGTTGGTGGAGGAAATTCCAAATCAACACAGCAATCAAGGTGTGGTGGTTTCTGCTAGGTACTTTTAGCTGGATATACAGTGACAATCAGAAACTAAAAGATTCAAGACAACATACAATTTAAATGTAAGTGTGTTTAAGGTGGTAAACAAAGAGGCTGGAACTATTACAGAGATTAAAACCAATAAAAACCAAGGAATTAACATTTAGGCAATTTTAAAATGTGCATTTGGGAATGGCAAGACTTATCCATCACAGGCTTTAGGGTTTAAAACTGAAAATGTATTTGAAGGACTTCCCTTTGCAAAGGCAGTATTACTTGAGTACTCTACACAAGAAGAATGTCATTGAGAAGTTTTTCATGGGTCCAGCCACTCAGGCACACAGAGGTCACTACAGCCATGGCTCAGGATTGTGATGACTGATTGGTCAAGATTTTTTCCCTTTTTTTAGGTATAAAAAAACACAAGACTCTGTAGTTCCAGAGGCTTGCACCAAGATTCCAATGAAAAGGAATCTTTTCAGGACAGGGAATGGGTAACAGGTTTGGATTCCCTGTGAGGTGCTCCTAAGAAGGTTAATGGTGAAGCTATGTGTTTGAAGCCTGGATTGCAATGGAGACCCCAGGATTGTTGGAGATACTGGACACCTGCATAGGAAAGCTATAGTCACAAAGTGTGGCTAACCAAAGAGAAAGACCATGTATGATGGGATCAGGCCATTGGAGCAGGGTTCCTAAGCCCGATGTTAGGAGTACCAGAGCACTCACTTTTAATTGGAAGAGAATGAAATAGAGTAAAAACTCTTGGATTTTTTTTCATCATTTCCCCTCCCTTCGGGATCCTACACTTCCTCCCAGGGATGAAAGGTGAGACAGAGCACAGTCCAAACTTAGTGTTTTGTTGAAAGTGACTTTTCCAGTGTGCTTCAAGGAATCTTAGTTATGTGAACAGAAAGGTCGCCAGCTTCTGCATCAGAGTAGACTGTGGTTTTGTTTTATGCTCACAGAACTAAGAATCACTGGATTTCTTTCTTAACTGCAGGAAGATTGACTCAGCCTCCCTCTCCTCCCAAAGCGATAGTTGTGTGATCTTCTAAAAACTCTACAGTCGTTCAACAGACAAAAATAGTAGCACCAAGCTCCGTGACTCTATTTAATTTTAATTGTAAACTTCAATTTAAAGCTGGTTCTTCTCTGTTGCACTTGGAACATTTCTTCTTTCTTTATATATTTTTAAGATATGCAGTAAGATGTCTGATATACGTATGCATATCGAAGTCATTCCTGTAGTGAAGCATATTCAAATATCTACACAGTTATCCTCTGTACTCCTGTGGCTGCATCATGGATGACCCACTCTGCAGATTTCCACTGTTCCACAGAATGCTGTGACTCCAGCACTCAGCTCACATGTCTCCATATCAGAAAGTTTGTGCTTTTGACCTATTGTGGGAGGTCAGCTCCCACCTTTTAAAGGGCTCCTATGAGGAAGGGAGAGGAATAAGAAACTTTTAGATAGAAAGAGAGTAGAGAGGAGACAGACAGAAACACAGGATAACTTTGGAAGGACCTAGATAAAAATCCACCAGCCACTTTTGTCTCTTCAAATGGGCTTTTTATAACAATGCCAAGGGTCGGCGCAAAAGACCTCCCCCTTGCTAGATCAAAGCATACCGCACAGCCAAGTACAGAGACCCTTCCAAACACCTGGTAACCATGCCTGTGGTCCAATCATCCCCTTATGCAGCCCTGCTGGGTAAAGTAAGCTCAGATTCTCAGACCCTGAGTAAGTTCTTACTAGGAAACCTTGATGGGTTTCTACAACCTATGTCCCCATTTACCTAGTGCCATCCCTAGATGCCCCCAGTTTTATTCTTTGTTGTATAAATTCAGGTGTGTGTGTGTGTGTGTGTGTGTGTGTGTGTGTGTGTACATGTTAATATATGTGAGTACACAGGTACACATGTCCAAGCACACATGTAGGGACCAGAGCTGGACAGCTGGTGTCATCCTCTATGATTCCTTGTGCTTGCAGAGCAAGCACAGCAGATACTGGAACATCTCTCTAGCCCAGTATCTGTCTATCTATCTATCTATCTATCTATCTATCTATCTATCTATCTATCTATCTATCTATCATCTATCTATCTATCTATCTATCTATCTATCTATCATCTATCTATCTATCATCATCATCATCATCATTATTACTCCACACACCTATGAAACTATTATTGATTTTCTTTATGTGGTTGGCTTACTTTGTTTAACTCAATGCTCTCTTTGCATTGCCCCATGTGATAAAATGGTATGACCTCCGTCTTTATTTTCCTGAGTATTCTGTGGTATGTATACAAGAGTTATGTGCAGTGGTGGGAACTGCATGGAACAGGGTAGCCGTATATATATATATATAAGCATAAAAATACACACATATATACGTGCACACACATACATGCATACATATACACATATATTTATATGCATCCCTCATGACAGGATATTCTCTCTGTGCTGAAAGTCTTTTAAAGTTTTCTGTGTTCACATTTTATTTTTCTTACCTTGTCATGCCCATTACTGCATTCTCACCAGGTAATTTACAGGTCTGAAGTTTTGGAAATGGAAACAAAGAGGATCTCCTGGGAATAATCAAATGACTGCTGAGGTCATCGCTGTGTGGGGTCTGGAAAGGGAGAAGCACACACAATAATACACTTTTGGCCACAGGATTTCTCTCTTTTGCAGTACGACTCACCCAGGTTATGTCAGCAGGGTGGGTTGTAAAAGCCTTAAAGCGCCAAACTTGGCTAATCCTTATCCACTCTGAGACATCCTACAAAACTGGGATCGCAATGCCAGCAGCTTGATTGCAGGGATCCAAAGTCTTTTGACAGAAGACCCCCTCAGTATCCCAGTTGCCAGGGTAAAGGAAAGCGGGTTTTCTGGGTCAGTCTTCTGTGTCTGTGTCTAGTGGTTAGCTGCTGGTCTTCTGAGAACGCATTCTTGTCCTTTGTCTTGTCCTTCTCTTCTTCCAGGCTCTGAATCACAGCTGATGACGTACATTTGATTTAAATGAGGTCCTGTAAAATCTGGCTGCTTCTCAGCAGCTGCACAGAGTCGCTCAAGTTTCCCAGGAGAACTTCCACGTTTGGCTGCTCATCTGAATCCTGTCTGAATAGCCTAAGCTGGGACTTGGGAATTGGAAACCTCTGTTGTGAGCTTCCCGGGATGGGGGGGGGGGGGGGGGGGGTGGGAGACGGATACTGCAGAAGTGTGTGTGGGAAAGATAAGAGGGGGGAGGTGCCGGAGACGGGGCAGTTTACTGAGCACTTACTGTGTTACATATGCACCTGTCCCTGCAATTTTATCAAAAGATCTACTGGACTGTAAGGCCCACAGAAAGGCCTTGACCTTTGTCCTGTCAACTGAATCCCACCCTCCATCCACCCCACTGTCCACTGTTTGCACTGGCTGGTGCTCAGAGTGTTGAATGGGCACCATTGAGTCAGTGCTTGGGACCTCAATTCCCAAGATGCAGAGAGCCAAGGGCAAAGTTACTGTTGCCAGATGAGAAGCTGGAAGCACAGAGAAGGACATGAATGCAGGCTGGTCCAATCAGGAAGGTCTGTGTTTTTGCATTGACACCACAGAATGGTCCAAAGACATGGAGGAGGGGGTGGCTCACAGGGAGACACAGAGAGAGAAGAGAGAAGGCTTGGCTTTCACACAGGGACACGCAGGGTGTCCACACATCTCTGTTGCATCCCTGATACTTGGTGGAAGGCTCTTAGAGGTGAGTTCTCAGCAGATGGGATCACTCCCAGTCCTTTCCTCTGAGGACCCAGTGCCAACCCACTTGATTGGCATATGTCTCCTCCACCTGTTGGAGAAGGCCTTGCGAATGATGCTTCTCTGTCGAAAATATTTCTCTCATTGACTATGCTGTCAATGTATATTTATTTCTTCTCAATCATAACTGCTAAGTTTTTCAATCTTAACTGGGTAGATAAGTATTTCCAGTACTTCATTCAGCTGATCCTTTGGGGGCTGCTCTTCTCACATTAACCATTAGCTAAGGGCAGGCATAGATTTAGCAAGAGTGTGCTGAGAAGGACTGTACGGCTACTGTTAGTTATCTAAGGCACAAGCCCCTCAGAACCAAGCTCTCCCCTGTCAATCTGCTGCATGCGGCTGACTTCCAGGACACTTCAGTGGAGGAAACGTCATGTGCAAAGCTGCGATACTGTGGCAAGGCTTCTGTTGTTCAGGGTGGAGAATTCAGGCTGGTTCTCCAGTGTGGTGGGTGGAGGTGAAGGGCTGAGTGACTCTACCTTACCCTGCATTCACTGTTAACGTTTTCTGATTCCAAGACTAACTCTGTGAACATCACACAGACAACTTTTTGTTATAAATTTAGGCCAGCAGAAAATTATAGATAGTATATGTTGTAATGTAATGTGAGAGCATATGTATAGAGCAGGAAGGCATGATGAAATTTTTAAATACTAAGAAGGTCCCCTTGATCAGAAATAGGCATGCAGACAATGACTCTGCATCAGGAATGCTTTATGGTGTTGTGAAATTCCCATAAATGCACACAGGATTTGAGCAGGGTGTAGTGGTTCACGTCTGTAATCCCAGAATTGGGGACTTGAATTACAGAGAATTCCAGGCTGTTTTTGGCTACATAGTGAGTCGGAGACCAGCCACAGCCACACAGTAAGACTCTGTATCAAAACAAACACACCAACAAATACGTGGGATTTGGATTATAAATCTTGGATTTAAATCTAAGCTTTTCCTCCTAAAGTTAAGTGATAATTTTGTGGGGTGTTACTAATCTGTCGAAAACGTCTCCACTCAGCTCTCCACTGTGGTGGTAACACTGACGTCACCCCATAGGACGGTGCCTATAGACCATGACTTCATCATGAGCAGTGGAGGGCAGTTGCTGGCCCACTGCATCTCTCCCATGTGAGGCTCAGCGTGTCTACAACTTTTCATGAGCTTTGGAAAACAGTCTCCTTGACTGATTTACTAGTATGAACATGGTGGTAGCTGAGAGCTCCTGCTTCAGGTGCATTGTCTACTAGTGGAAGAATCTGACCCAACTGTCTCCCCAAAGCCTCTTTCCAACTACCCTGTGCTGTCCTAATGGCCAACCACAGTGAACAGCTTTTGTGTCTTCAAAATGGTACAGGATCCATCTTCTGTGAGTGTGTGTGTGTGTGTGTGTGTGTGTGTGTGTGTGTGTGTGTGTGTGATGTTTTTAAAGTTGATGGTGAGGCTGGAGAGATGACTTAGCAGTTAAGAGCTCTTGCTGCCCTTGCAGAACACTGGAGTCTGGTTCACCACACCTGTATCCTGTGCCTCATGAATTCCTGTCATTCCAGCTCCAACAGATCCAACACCCCCTTGTGGCTTCAAAGGCACCTGGGCACTCACAGACACAACACACACACACACACACACACACACACACACACACAGATTTCCGGAATGGCTTCTAAACACAGACACACACAGACACAGACACAGACACACACACACACACACACACATAAACACACACACACACACACCACACACACACACACAAAACCACACACCACACACACAAATAAAAACAAATATTTAAGGTATTTTCTGGCACTGCAAGGGAAAGAAGTTTCAAATGGGAATAGCAGAATTTTTTTTAATTCCCTCTGACCCCAGAAACAAATATTAAATATCAAGAGCTAGAGATCTGGTACCTGTGGGTCATATTCTTGTCTCTGCACAAAAGCTTTTACTTCTACACCATTGTAGACTGATGCTGAGAGATGCTCCACTTTTTACAGGAATTAAAAAAAAAAAAAGGTCCCTGAAGCAAGCCACACAATAAAACAGGTTGAGATTACCATCACCTCCATCTCACAGTTGTTTTTTGAACCTTTTTGGCTAATGCTGTTGCTGCACTGGAGAAGAGTCTTGCCCCCTTCACCGAGAATTACCAGGACATATGGTACAACCCAGAGACCTGGGTAGACAGAGCAGTTCACAGTCGCTGCCCCTTGCTGGCTTCTTTCCACTCGACAGCTTCGAAAGAAGCTCGAGCCTCATGCTGGGGGCATATGCTTCTGGACTCTGCACTTACTGCCTGCAGCTATGAAGTCCTGCATTCTAATGGTAATGCTGCAATCTGCTCCGTGACAGCTCAGGGGGCCAGATGACATGCCAGCTCCTGACAGGGACATCACTTTTATGAGACATTGCTTTCCTTGCACCTGAGAACTGATGTAATGAGAGAGAGGGAGAGAGAGAGAGAGAGAGAAAGAGAGAGAGAGAGAGAGAGAGAGAGAGAGAGAGAGAGAGAGAGAGAGAGAGAGAAGAGAATATATCAGAGTCGACATACCATGAAATAGAGTTAGACCAAGGATTCACAGAATAAAATAGCAGGCTTTCCAAATGAAGCTCCTTTCGCACCCTGCAGAGCTATGTTAAAAGGCCTTTTCCTGTGGAGTCAAGCTGTCTAACTTCCAGGCTGAGGATTTCAGGAGCTGCTCTTCTCTCCTCCCCGGTGATCCTGGACTGCACCACTGTCAGAGGGATGTGTTTGAGTAAGGCCCATGATGCACTGCATGCTGTGTTAGCTCTGAGCTCAGTTCTTAGTAGAGGAAAGGAAAAAGGACAGAGAATAAAAATAAAGGAAATAATTTCTGATCAGCCAATGAGAAAATCTCAGTGTTTTGCCTGCTACATACAGGCCCTTTCTGCCCAGTTCTTGAGTCTGCATTTGCTGTTCTCTGTTGCTGGACATACAATTGAATCATTGAAAAAGAACACATAACACACACACACACACACACACACACACACACTTATAATCACTACTGGGGAACATACAGATACAGACAAGAAGTAAGGGTAAATTAGTATTTTACACCACAAGTATCCTGCTACAACATGGGGTGATGTGCACATCACTTACAGGGCAGAAATGAGCCATTATGAAAGAAGGTAAAGGAGATATGAATACTTAATGTAGGAAAGCAGGGATTTCAAGAGCAATAAAGAAAGGGATGGAGTGGAGTGCTTTGCAGTAATATCAGCAAAACAAAAGCTTTGAGCTTTGATTCTCAGAGACTTCCATTATAAATAAACCAGGTGGAAAGGCGCCTTGCCAAGACGGCCCACCATCTCACAGCCCCAAACAACAGTGCCCCTGGAATGGAAGAAGCCTGTGGTCACATGGGTCTGAAAACCCACCTTGGCATGAACCGGGATGCTGCCACTCAGAACTGCTGCACCTGAGTCAATCGGAAGGTGCCTGCATCAGAGAAAATTCAGCCTGCAAGGAAAATTACTACAGAATTCATCATTGACCCTCCAAAATCCCACCAGTGTGAAGCAGTCCATGGGAGTCTTGTGAACTTGAAGAAGATCAGACTTCGCTAGTCCCTTGGTCCATGCTGTCCTGAAAGATGTCTCGCACGCAGAATAGAGAAAACAGCAGCTTGGGGAAACTAAAAGGACGTAGTAGAGAGACTTGAAGGACAATGATTTCCTGGTTATAAGATGAGGGTTGGTGCCAAAACCATAAGGGACGCAGTGCCACTCACATTTACCATTTGTTTCTTGGAGCTGATGGTCAGGATTTGGTTGCCTGCCTTACCAATGATGAGGGAGTGAGAGAGAAATCTCTCTGTATATCACAGATCACCAGGTAATTAAAAGAAGTCTACCCTAAACCTCCACTTGTATTGGTTTGCCAAGGCTTCTGTTACCACATACCCACAGATTGGGTAGTTTTAAAAAATGAAACTTTTTTTTTTTCTGACAGTTTTGGAGAATAAACATCCAATATGTCCCCGGTAACGTTTCAGTAACGGTGTCTCCCTTGCTTGCAGGAGTCACTGTGTTCCCCTGTGGGTGTGTCATCTTACATCTTCTCCCCCGAATGCATTTCCTCTTGGAAGGACACTCAAGTTGGATTTTAATCTAATAACGTCTTCAATGGCCTTGTCTCTCTATGGTTACACACTTGCTGACTGATAGTGCTTTCCCACACAAATACAAAATTTGGTGTGCTGTGTTTTATTCCATAATCTCCTTTACAATGAAGAAACACCTCATCAACCCCCTCTCTCAACTAGGTACAAGCGTGGGGTTTTTCATTACCACAACATGTGATGTGGAACTTCGGGAATATCTTTTTTTTTTTCAGGAATATGATGAATCTTTCCTGCATTTTCCTTCCCCTTAGCTAACGGGATACAAGCTTCTCTGATACTTCAGTGTGGACAGAGACACCGGATGGGAAAGTAATGGTTTCCAGCGTTGGATACCAACCTGAGCAGTGGCAAGGCAGTGAAAAAAATAAACTAGAGTGCACGGATGAGCAATTACACCTCTGTAACGTGCAGCCCCCTTTCCCACATTCACAATGGTGTACAACCACCGCTGCTATTTCCGGAACATTTTATGGCCACATAAAGATGCTCCATACCGGTCCTATCTCACACTCCGTCTTGTCTCACCCATGGTCCCTGGAAAATACCTTTCTTCCTCAAATACACCTGCTCCAGACATTTCCAGTATGGGGAATCTTGAAGTGCATGGCCTCTTCAGCTGACCTTCTCAATTAGCTGATGTGCTCAGGGTTGGAGCAAGTGTTGGAACTTTATTCCTATATGATTTGAATAGTACATCATTCTCTATGTCTAGCACATCTGTCAGTTGATGGGCTTGGGCACTGCTCCCACACTTGTGTGCTGTGAATAACACTGCTGTGCATACCCACAGTCAAAGTTTAGGTATTTTTAACAGTAGGTGCTTTCAAATCTCTTTTGTATATACAGAGGACTCAAATCCATAAACATACTACTAAATTTGAACCTTTTCTCTTTTTATACATTAAAAAATTTAAAATGTATGTGTGTGGGAGGAAGGGTATGTGAACATGAGTGCAGGTATTCTTAGAGGCCAGAGAAGGACATCAGATCCCATGGAACTGGAGTCACAAGCAGTTGTGAGACTCCCAGTATAGCTGCTGGGAACTGAACTTGGTTCTCTGCAAGCGTAGGAAGCACTTAATTGCTGAACATCTCCCCAGCCTGAAAGTTGTATTTTTGACAGGCTGCAGAGCAGTTTTTCAAAAAAGAACACTGTTTGGTGTCCTTTCTCATGCCAGCAATACACACAACTTCCAATTTCCTCTGTTCCACACCAGCCCTAGCTGTTCCAGACCATTCTGGGGAGTGTAGAGCAGAGTTTTCCCTGTGGTTTTGATTGCCATGTTTGTATTGAGTAGAGGTGTTCTTCAATGAGGTCACCTTTGCACTGTCCTCTCAGTTCTAACCCCCACATCACACATCTGTCCATGTGTCAGCACCACGCAGGCATTGTTACACCTTTTCAATGTGCGTGAAATTCAGAAGCCTGAGTTCTCTATTTCTCTTCTTGTTATGGGCCTCAGAGCCCTTTGCAATTCCACATGAGCATGGGGATTGGCTCCCCCTTCAAACCCATTCTCATCAAAACTGTGCTGAGTATAATGACGGAACAATAAGATAAGCAGGGTAAATAAAACACACACAAATTTGATGGTAATAAATAGAGTTATTACACCAAAACTGGCAGGGCTGAGGCATAAGCACTGTTGTGAGTTCAAGGCTACCCTGGGCTTTGAACTACCTAATGAGCTCCAAACTGGCTTAGGCTAAAGAGTGAGTTTTTGTCCACACCCCCTCACCCCCAGAAGGAATTCATAGAGTCAAACTATTTGCAGACTCTGTGATTATGTAAGTAGACAAATAGCAACACACAAATCAGAAGACACAAATGGCTGAGGGGAACAAGTGCCTGGAGGCACCTTTAGCTTTTACATTGTTATTCAGGTCACAGACAGAATCTGTCCTACAATACAGAACACTAAAAAAGTGAGCAGAGTAGATCCATGGAAGGAGACCATCTCCAAGAGGCAGCACAGGGAAGGTCTGCAGACAAGTGTGAAGCACACACTGTGTACAAACCCTAGAGACATGGCCCTTGCTTTCATCACCAGGTAGAGTCTCTGAGTCTATGCTCTTTCTGATTAGCACAGCCAAAACACATTCCAAGCTCCGCTCAACCTCCAGATTGACTGAAGCAGCCTTGACTCCCTCCAGAAACTTCTAAGAAAAAGAAAACACCCCCATTTCTATTGCTATTCATTATCTATTGGTGGCTAATTTTGGTAATTCCAACCTTTTACTTCAATAGTTTATTTTAAACAAAAATTAGTAGAAATGTTGAGCAAAGACAAGAAAACAGCACAGAGCAAGTAAAAGAATAAAGTAGAAAAATTTCAGGAATATTACACTTCAAAGGGGAGGTCACCACAAAGGGTAGGTAGAATTAAGATTGCCATCTTTGGAGGATGAAAACAACAGAGTAGAAAAGAACTAATAATCTTTCCAAACATAAGAATGTTTTCCATAAATTAAAGGGGAAAAAAGCTGAATATAAGAATTATCTATATCTGCATCTCTGCATGTGTATACATAAACATTAGTGCAGGAATGTTGATGAGCTAAAAATAATAAAATACCAACCAAGTAAAGCTCAAGTTGTCAAGGTTGAAGACAGACATCTCAGAACATGCATAGATCTGTGCATCTCCCAACTGTGATCTTCTTGTGGGCAGGTGGTTGGTTACAGCACAGATGCATTTGTGTCTAAATTACTAATAAGTAACACTGAGTGCTAAGCTGTATACAGGGCATCTATCACAACTCCTCCTTCCCCGAGTCTCAGGGAACATTGTGAAAGGGGATGGAAACAATTTAAGAGAGACAGAGTGCCAAGACATGCTCTTTTCTGGACATGGTGTGACCATTGTACATGTGTGCTCACAGCAGCTATGGTTGCCAGTACAAGACCTGCATAAGATGAAGTCACTGGTCAACACTCCATCATGGAGAAGGAGGGAGTTAAGAACCCACAACCATAGCTGGAATCTATGGGCAGTTTTTGACTACTGAGGGAGGAAGAGTGAATTTTATTCCATGGCATGGCCCATGGTTGGTTGCCATTACCCTAGTGGATGACTGTAGCTCCATTGGGACCTGGTGGGTTAAAGTAAGTAAATATGTAACTTTAGGAGGGACATGTGATGGAGGGTCCTTGTCCTGAGAGGAACTGGAGTGAGGGGTGGGTGTGACCAAGACCTATTATATACATGTATGAACATTAAAAAATAAAAAAATAGTTATTAAGGAAATCAAATCAAAACTGCAATGACATTCCATCTCAGTCTGAATGGTTATCACCAAAAAGATAAAATCAACAAATTCTGGTGGATATGTAGGGAAAATGAAACCCCTACACACTGCTGATGGGACTGTAACTTAATTTAGCTACTACAGAAGTCAATATGGTGGCCAATCAAATAATAATCCTCTTAACCTATGATCCAGCTAAACTATGAACTATTCACAATGGGCAAGTTACAGAATCCACTATGCCCCATCATAAGATAAAAAATTTTCAAGTGTGATACACATATCCAAAGGAGTACTACTTACACATAAAGAAAAATAAAATAATATAATTTGCAAGAAAATGTATGGAACTGGATTGAGGATGAAAAAGGCAGACAAAGAAGAACAAACATCACACGTTTTCTCTCATCGGATGTAGGAGCAGAAGGGCACTGTTAAAAAAAGGGGTGCTGGGGAGGGTCTGAGCAAGGTTGATGGGATGGTGAACATGATCCAAGTACATTATACACCAGAAGTTCTCAACCTGTGAGTCATGAACGCTTTGGGGTCACATATCACATATCCTGCATATCAAATATTTGCATTACGGTTCATAACAGTAGCAAAACTATAACTATGAAGAAGCAATGAAATAATGTTATGGTTAGGGTCACCACAACATGAGCAACTGTATTAAAGGGTTGCAGTATTAGGAAGATTGAGAACCACTGTTACAAATGAAGAAAACTTTTTATTTTATAATTAATAGATATGGATAAAAAGGAGGAAAACCACACATGTAAAGCAAATTCTGAAAGAAAAGTATTTTCTTAAAGCCACAAATGTTTAATAACAAAGAAAACACAATGAATAGAGAAAGAAGCTTAAAGTGTGTATCATAGCATGCATAGTTCTTATGATACAGGCACAAAGTGAAGACATGTGTGTTATATTAACAAGTCGGAGTGGAATGACATATTTAAAGCCCTAAAAGAAAATAACCATTAACTTAGATTACTCTTCGTAGAAAAGTTACCTTCAGAATCCATGAGATGTGAAGAACTTCAAGATAAGCATGAACTAAGGGAACTGGAGGGAACCAGCAGACCATCACATGAAATACTTATATCCTATCCCAAGCAGAAATGATGATAAGATGCAATCACATTTGGAAGGTGGTAAATACACGAAGGAGAATTAGTGAGAAATTAAGGATGGTCAATACAGTAATCCATCTAAACTCCATTATGAAAAAGAGATGAATATAACATAGAATATTCCAGATAGCCAGAAGAAACACAGCAAAATGATAAGACATAGTAAAGATATATAAGTAATAAATTGAATGCCAATTAAAAGACAAAAATTGTATAACTGAAATGAAAAATCCAAGACCTAACAATGTGCTTCCTGCAAGAAACTCATGTCCATGATGATGACACAGACTGATGATAATGGGACAAAAGTGACATTGGAAGCAAGTGTATCTGTCAGAAAGCAAGAGTAGCTACGCTCATGTGTGACAAAACAAACTTCAAGACAAAATCATTTGGTAGAGACAAACAAAGTATATTTAAAAGAAAAATACATAGTCATTGAATATTGTGGGATCTGGTTTTCTGAAATAAATACTAGTGGACATAAAGGCCAAGATAGGCTTAGTATAATAGGAGGAGTGACTTTAGTACCCCATTCTCACTTATAAATAGATTATACAGACCAAAGAAATCAACATCGGAAATAATTATACCTCATCTATGGCCATATCACCCTGAATACACCCAATATAGCCAGAAATAATTGCAATATAGGGAAAATGCATCTAATAGATTTCTAAAGAATATTTCACCTAAGAACACATGAAGCCGGGAGTGGTGGCGCACGCCTTTAATCCCAGTATTCGGGAGGCAGAGGCAGCGGATCTCTGTGAGTTTAAGGCCAGCCCGGTCTACAAAGTGAGTTCCCAGGACACAGAGAAACTCCATCTCAAACAAACAAAAAACATGAACCTTTTCCTTGGTACATGAAACATTTCTCCAAATACATAAAATATGACAAGGGAATATTAACAAGTGCAAATAAAATCCCATGGATCATATCAGGCAACAACAGAACAAAACTAAAAGTCAACAGCAAAAGAAATTACAGAAAATATACCAGCACGGGGATTTGACAATATGCTTCTGAATGAACGATTTGTGATTGAAGAAGTCAAAGGACCAAATTTTCTAAACTCAAGTGAAAATGAAAACACAATGTACCATGTGATGTGGCTAGTGCAAACACTGCACAAGGAAGGGCGTTTTTACATGTGAGTGTCTACAATGAAAACAGATGGATCTCTGATAGATAGCCTAATGATGCAAATCATGATCCTAAACAAAACAAACAAATGTACATCCCACAGAAAGAAGGACACAATGAAAGTCACAGAAGAAAGAAATGAAATGGAGTCTAACAGAACAATACAGACGATCTTAAAAAAACAAGGAATTGGTTCTTTGAAGGGATTATCAACACTCAAAAAAATCATAGCAAAAATGACCTAAATTGTAGCAAAGGAGGTAGAGACCTAAATAAATAAAATTGGTGATAAAAATGGATATTATAATAGATGCCACTGAAATCTTCAGGATATTCTGAGAGTTATGTTCCAACAACATGGAAAATCTGAAAGACGTGAGCAAATTTCTGGCTGGATATGAACTATCAAACATGAAGCAAGAAGATATAAAGAACTGAAATAGACCTGTAGGAATCTATGAGATCAATGTAGCAAAAAATTCTCCCAACAAATAAAGATCAGCACTTAACCTTATTCCCTGCTAAGTTTCACCTAAATTTATTTTTTAATTACTTATTTAAGATTTTTGCTATGGAGACTTTGAAGTCTCAGATTTATGGCGATCTTTGTACTGGGATTATAGGCATGCTCCACCACCAACAGCTAACTAGACCTTTGAAGAACTAATATCAATATTCTTCAACCCATTCCACAAAAGAGAAAGTGAAGGTAGTCTTCCAAATGTTTTAATATAAAGCCAATATTTTCCCTAAGAACACACACACACACACACACACACATACACACACACACACACACACAGAGAGAGAGAGAGAGAGAGAGAGAGAGAGAGAGAGAGAGAGAGAGAATATTATACTAATATTCATGGTACATATTGACTCAAATATTCTCAGCAAAACTTTTGCCAATAGGGTTCAACATCACACTAAAAAGATAATAAACCATGGTAGAGGTGATTTTCTTTCAAGGGTGAAGGACGGTTCAATATCTGCAAATGGATAAACACAATGCAGCAAAATAATTGGAAGAATGTAACAGGATCATGTCAATAGATGCAGGGGGAAAAGCTTTTGATACAATTTGGTATCCCTTCAGAATGAGATTCTGGAAATAACAAAGGATAGAAAGATCACATCTCAGCATATTCAAAGATATTGCCGTGTGTGTGTGTGTGTGTGTGTGTGTGTGTGTGTGTGTGTGTATGGCAAACAAATTTCTAGCACTATAGTGATACTGAATAGGGAAGATTTAAAAGCATTTCTTCTAAAATTATAAATAGACAAGGGTCTTCACTCCTAGCTCTAACTCAGTATAGTGCGTGAGCTTCCAACCATAACTGTTAGGCAAGAGAAAAAAAAATAAGAAGGATGCAAATAAACAAGGAAGAAATCAAATTGTCTCTATTGGGAGACCATAATACCCTCTACTTAGAAAACTCTAAAGACTACCCCAAAGGACGTTCAGTATTATTCTATAGTTAGGAGAGCCTGATACCACGTGATACTGAACTGATAAGCAAATTCATCAAAGTAGCAGGATAGGAAGTCAGTAGCTTTTTTATATAACAG
>CABHPH010154022.1:0-10625 GCA_902168325.1 Peromyscus nudipes
TCTCTCTCTCTCTCTCTCTCTCTCTCTCTCTCTCTCTCTCTCTCTCCCCATCCACTTTCTATGCACTTGACTTGCTTAAAGACTAATGGTCTGAGGAGATGGCTTAGTGGATAAAACAGTTGCCATGCAAACATGAGGACCTGGGTTCAAATCCCCAGAACACACCTAAACATCTGGCATGGTAGTGTGTGTCCTTGTTCCCAGTATCTCTACATGAGATGGAAGTGGGACTGTAGTACCCCTGGGAGCTCAAAAGTCAGCTAGCCTGGTGACACAGCACAGTAGCAACCAACAGAAGAGCAAAAGAGACCCTATCTGTCTGTCTGTCCATCTATCTGTCTGTCTGTCCATCTGTCGTCTCTAGAGAAACAATTTTATAAAAACTTTTCTAAGAGAGAGCGAGAGTAGCAATTTTATAAAAACCTTAATGTGACAAATGAAAACAAAATACTTAACAACGCAGATGTTACTGCTTTGAAAATGGCAAAGAGAGCTGCCAGGTTTATTGAGTGAATACTATGTGCCAGGGTCTCCTCTACGAGGCAAGAGGAGTTTGCTTCATTCACACAACAACCTACCAGGTGAACCCTAGTAAAATCAGCCCATCTTACAGAATAGGGGAGCCTGAGGCTTGGTGATCTGGGCACCACTGGCCGTCAGCAGGAACACAGACTTCAAAACCCACACGCACTCTTTAGTTATTTTTTATGCTTCTGTCACATTTTGTTTCCTCCTTTTAAAAGTCTTTTACATTCTAGCCAGGCGGTGGTGGTGAACACCTTTAATCCCAACACTTGGGAGGCAGAGGCAGGTGAGTCTCTAATGAGGTCAAGGCCAGCCTGGACTACAGAGAGAGTTCCAGGACAGCCAGAGCTATTACACAGAGAAACCTTGTCTCAGAAAAAAAAAAAAAAATTTACATTCATTTATTTACTTACTTAGTGTGTGCGTGTGTGTGTGTGTGTGTGTGTGTGTGTGTGTGTGTGTACAGGCATGCACATGGCACAGCATGCATGTGGAGATAAGAACTCAACTTGAGGGAGACTTGAGGGAGTCGTTCCTCTCATATTGCGGGTTCTGAAGATTCGAACTCCGATCTTCAGGATTGGTGGCAAGCACCTTTCCTTGTGGGGCCATTTTGCTTGCTGCTTGTTCTCTTTTTAATAAACTGTATTGCTTTCTACTCCTCACCAGGAAGGCTGGAAGATCTGCTGGAGTCTCCCGTCAAGGGTGTGGAGGCAGAGAGGGGCAGGAGACAGACGCCCTCTGCATGTGCGCCTGCCCTCTCCCCACCCAAAGCAGGACAGTGAGGATGGAGGGAGGAGCCCTGCCCGAAGGTTTGGAGATGCCAGATCCGAAGGACGCTCTCTGTCATGGTAGTGTGGCTGGTCCTCCTACTTGTTGGCCCTCTACAAGGCAGCCTCTCAGGGAAAACTCTGGGTTCCTTCTCCATCATGGAGGCCCTGCTGGTTGTGTGAGACCTGGCAGGCTAGTTGAAGAGCAGGCTGAGATGACTTCTGACCCCTGTCAATGGTCATGTCCGGATCTGAATGAAA
The DNA here is from genome assembly GCA_902168325.1 of Peromyscus nudipes. NCBI lineage: Eukaryota > Metazoa > Chordata > Mammalia > Rodentia > Cricetidae > Peromyscus > Peromyscus nudipes. Next base: position 1,557 of record CABHPH010154022.1, read on the forward strand.
AACGTGGCTGGGACTCCCAGGAGTCCCCCCAAATACTGTCTGTTGGGACCACACATGACTTTGTTCTTTGCTCAGTCTTAGAGGAACTCTCCATGTTGTTCAATCCATTCTTGTCATGAAAAGAATCATCTTCTGTCCTTTATCACTACATTCAAAACCCAAGCTTACCAACAGTGAGTATACAAGCTGGGGTCTGCCCCACCACCAAGCCTGAGGCAGAGTTCAAATGCAAATGCTCCGTGCGGGAGCACAGGGAGGAGGGGGCATCATGCTGCAGGAAGACCCTTCGAGAGATTGCGGAACACACCTCAGGCTTTGCCCAGCCAGGAGCAAGGGAGCCTTACCCACCAGCAAACCTGGTACAAGGTAAAGTGGTTCTGGGCTGCCTCACACGACTCCAGACAGAGCAGAGATGGGCAGAGACAGGCAGAGGTGGGCAGAGACAGGCAGAGATGGAGACAGGCAGAGATGGACACAGGCAGAGATGATGGAGACAGGCAGAGACGGAGACAGGCAGAGACGGAGACAGGCAGAGGCTTCTGCTGTGGTCCCCAGGTGGGACTAGAGTGCTGAGGAGATCTGACAGAGCACACGGATAGAGGACCTTAGAAAGCTGTCTACAGATATGTAGAGGAAAAAGCAAGGCTTGGCCAGCCTTGCACTCTGTTCTCTTGTTTTGAAGAATGGGAAACTCCAAAACCACACAGAGAAATTCAAGTTCACAGCCTGTCTCCCCGATTCTTGGCACAGGGTCCTTCTCCTAGGCTTATCCTATACCTTAGTATTGGGAAGCCTCATTCCTCGAGGCAAGAATTCCAGTGGGCGTCTCTGCCAGAGAACCGAGCGAAACTGCTTCAGTCCAAACAGGAGGTGAAGATGAAGGTGTCCGTCCTGAGGAAACAGAAGGCAGACTTTCTCAAATGCCATTGTTCTCAAGTCTCCAGCACACCAAGGCACTGTGGGGGCCAGCTGAAGGACACCCTGGCTCCGGCTTTTGTCACTGCTTCCTGATATTGGTAAGATCAGGGGCTAGCCAGAAAGGAAACCCACCGAACAAAGAGAGAGAGGAAAGTCGGAGCCCCCCGGGGAGAAGTTGCAGCTGGCCCAGCAGCTCCTGTGCTGTGCAGGGGGGTGATGACTCTGAACACAAGCCTTTGCCTGGGAATAGACTAACTGCCAAACGAGTCACCAGCTCGGAAGACAGGGATTGAGTTCAGCAGATGGGGATTTTTCCTTATGTGTTTAAATCCCTTGTCTAAAACCTTGATAGACGAGCGTGGAGGCACCCATTCCCCCATGAGTCTCCATGCACCTCAGTACTTCCCAGCTCCTCTGAATGAGTGTTTGGAGGTCAGGCCCCACAGGTAGGGTCATATGAATCTGTCAAGATGAGCCCAGATCCAATCTCATCCACGTCCTTTCAAGAGGGGGAAATTCTGTGTTTTGGTGTCCCCACACAGAAGAACACTGAGGTTCTCAAAACCAAGGGGTGGTTAAGGAAGTTAGAGATAGACAAGACAGAGGCCCTGCTGAGGATCACTTGTCCCCAACAATCTCGAAAACGAACACCCACTCCGAAAGCATCCCTCATAGGCACTGATGCTTACTCATAAATAACAAGTCTTATTAACTTGTGTTTTTAGTGTGCGTGTGTGTGTGTGTGTGTGTGTGTGTGTCTGTGTGTGTGTGTGTGTGTGTGTGCGCGTGCGCGCGCGCAGGCACGTGCTTGCTCACATATGCTACTATGAGCATGTGGAGGTCAGAGGTCAACCTCCAGTGTCTTTCTTCAGGTACCACTCTCTCCTGTTTGAAATAGGACCTCTCACTGGCCTGGACCTCACCAACCAGGCTCAACTGACTTGCCAACGTGCCACAGAGCTCTGCCTGTCTCTGCCTCCCTGGCACTGGGATTGCAAGCGTTTACCACCAGGCCCGGCCTTTTTTTCTTTTTTTCTTTTTTTTCTTTTTTTTCTTTTTTTTTTTTTTGGTTTTTCGAGACAGGGTTTCTCTGTGTAGCTTTGCGCCTTTCCTGGAGCTCACTTGGTAGCCCAGGCTGGCCTCGAACTCACAGAGATCCGCCTGCCTCTGCCTCCCGAGTGCTGGGATTAAAGGCGTGCGCCACCAACGCCCGGCCCAGCCTTTTTTTCATACAGGTTTTGGTGATCGACCTCAGGTCCTCATGCTTGCCCGGCCAACTGAGCTGTTCCCTCAGCCCTCTGGGGTTTTGCAATAATCCTGGCATCTTTCCAGAGTTTTATGAGGATTTTAGTCTAAGTAAAACCAATAGCAACAGGGGTAGTCGCTTCCAGTGGAGGGGGCCAACACTAAGTGTCTCTACACCCCACCCACCCCAACCCCCACCCCCATCCCCACCCCCACCTCCACCCCCACCCCCACCCCGGGATGAGAACAAACGCTGTACCCATTAGGCTGATGAAGAAATGGAGGTGGACGGCATAGACTCACAATGAAGGGAATCAAGATTTTCAACCTGAGAATTCTGGCTCAGGAAACATCAAAAGAGCTGGGCGGTGGTGGTGCACACACCTAATCCCAGCACTCAGGCGGCAGAGGCAGATGGATCTCTGTGAGTCTGAGACTACTTGGTCTACATGGTGAGTTCCAGGTCATCCAAAGTGACATAGTGAAGCCTTATCTCAAATTTATTCACTTATTTATTCAGTCATTGGCTTTTTGAGACAGGGTTTCTCTGTGTAGCCTTGGCTGTCCTGAAACTCACTCTGTAGACCAGGCTGCTAGCCTCAGACTCACAGAGATCTATCTGCCTATCTCTGCCTCCTAAGTGCTAGGATTAAAGGTATGCACCATGACCACTTGGCCCTTGTCTCAAATTTAGGAAGGAAAAAAGGAAGGGAGGGAGCGAGGGAGGAAGGAAATTATTAAGGAAGGAAGGGAAAATACCAAAGTGCAAAATGCACCAGAAATGGATAAAAATTGTGTCCAAAACCACTAAGTTTGGGAAAGCATAGCTCCAAGGTAGGAAGTGATCACATCTTTCCTCTTATCTTATGCAAGGTGCTATGGAACAAATGCACAAACCAAGTAAGGACATCAAGGTAAAAAATGTGGCTAACCTGGGCTACAATCAGAAGTACTAGGATGCCAGGTAGTGGTGCTTTAATCCCAGCATTCAGAGGCAGAGGCAGATGAATCTCTTTAAGTTTGAGGCCAGCCTGGTCTACAGAATGAGTTCCAAGACAACCAGACAACCAGGGCTACACAAAGAAATCCTGTCTCGGATGGGGAACAAAAAATAAAAATAAAAGTACTAATACACACGCACGCAGGAACACACACACACACACACACACACACACACACACACACCCCTCCCTTCCCACCCAACTTGGCCTGCCCTGCTAGAGCGGAGGCATGGCTGTTATGGTGTATCATCACCACCAGGGGGCGTCCTAACACTGCCCAACTCCAGCTGCTTTCACAGTTGATGGACTGCTGGAAAGATGCCTTCCAAGGAGTTCTCTTTCTCTCTTCTCTCTCTCTCTCTCTCTCTCTCTCTCTCTCTCTCTCTCTCTCTCTTTTTTTTTTCATTTTCATAAGCCATCATCGAGCCAGGTTGAAAGAGGGGCTAATCTCTCCTTAGCTCCAAATCCTTCTCAGGATAGACAACGACCTTGAAACTCTCCCAGAGCCACCAGGATAGAAAGTAGGGCCAGGAGGCACTGTAGCACCCTGCCTCCACAGGTGCCCTCTGGGGATGAGTTCTTTGGACTTCCCTGGTGAATGCTGGAAGAACATCCGTCGGGAGGTCCTTCATGGTCGGAAATCGATGTGAAGGATGTCCGTAAGACACATATAATGCCTCACACGTTCATCCATCACCCAAAATCCCAGAGGGAATAGGAAAGAGGGAGGTGCTCCAAGGTGTCATAACTCAGCACAATGACGTCACGGTACAGTATTGTGATGTCACGGCGATGTCACACTGGTTCACCGTGATGTTAACGTGCAGCATGGTAACGGCACAGAGGGGCAATGCGATAACACAAGGCCACGTTATGATGTCACAATGGAGCATTGTAGTGGTACAATAGGATGCGGTGATGTCACTGTTCAGCTTCGAGCTGTCAGGGTGGGACGTCGTGGTGGCAGAAACGCAGCAGTGTGATGGCACAGTTCACACTGTGAGTTCCCACGGAGCATTGTGATGCCACCATAGAGCGCTGTGACACTCACTAGAGCCTCGAGATGGTCCAGTGGAACTGGCTGGGTGGCACAGGCATGATGGGGTGACGAGAAACAGAAGAAAGAACTCTGATAAACTCTTACCCAGGAGCCACAGGAAGAGGTCCCCCCACCGAGGCGTGTGTATACTTGAATTCCATCCCACCAAGAGAAGCCTGTTTCTAACCCCACAGATTCTTGGGTGAGTTCATCCAGAAATCAGTAGCCAGGTGAGCTCATTCCATTGGGAAAATCACTCCTTCAGCATAGATAAGAAAGGTGTCTTGAACAGAGGGAATACAGCAGTGAACAAATTAGAGAGAGCTCTGTTTTCCAGGATGGATTCTCTTTCTGCAGAGAAAGGAATAGACAGTGAGCAAAGTTCTACAGCTGTATGGATGGAGGAACAATGTGAAGGATGCCTGAGAAAGGGCTGGGTTGGGGCTGCAATGCTGACTGCATGGGGGTGTTTGATTGTTCTGATTGTCTGGAATAGCCTCACAGTGCATCTTGGGCTAGCTTCAAACTCACTATGTAGCTTGGTCTCGCTATTCTCCGAACTCACATCCCACCCGGGTGCTGGGATTACAGGTACTTGCCACGATCACGGTACACCCAGATGTGCAATGAGAAGAAATGAGAAGAGTACCTGGGGACGGGAGGCATTAACTGGACTGTCAAGACGGGCTGAGTCCTGGGAAGTGAGAACGAAGTGGAATTAGTTGGTCATGCCAAGATCTGCTATCTCCTCCTGCCGTGGGGTTGTGGGTAGACGGAGGAGCAAGATCACAGGTGTGCAAGATGTGTCAAGGATCAGCTGGGGGCCAGGATGAGACTATATAGGAGTTCTAAATTCATCCTGGGTTCAACTGGAAGCCACTGGGGGTCGAGATGAAGGGAAGGTAGAGAGACTCCTAATCTGATTAGTCCTGGGACCACAGCCAGGCAGATTAAAGAAGGGCAAGGAAGCAGCCGTAAAGGGTCCGGAAATAGGAGTGGTCTGGAAAGTAGATGGGCACCTGGGAACCAAGCAATACCTTAGCCACAGTCAGGAAACATGAGCGGGACCAGACGGAAGCCAGGAAAGTAAAGAAGTACCAGGCTCACTGGAAGCACCCCAAGGTCTGGGCTGCTCAGCAAGTAGACAGCAGCGCATGCTCCCAAAGACTGCCAGCAGTACTGCTACAAAGTGAGTCAGGAGAAAAGAGACTCGGTTGTAATCCATGAGAAGGAAGGCCACTGCCAGGCCACTGGCCTGTACTCTGCAAATGTCCACTTTTAGGGCTCCAAAGAATGGGCTAAGGAGGCCTGGTGAGCCAGAGCCCAGACACTGGCTTGGCCCCCACAGAACAAGGTGAAGCCAGGGCTTCATGAAATACCTGTCAGTATTTCTGTCTAGCAGTTACCTGCAGGCTCTGAGCTCCAAGGCAACCACAAGCACCAATGGCTGGGCCCCTCCGGGCAGGAGAGCCACCCCAGGACTGGAAAAGACCTCATGGGAGGTGAGGCGAACTGGACCAAATCACTTAGTTGAGAACAAGAAAACTGGTGACTGTGACATGTCCTTCATGCTTACAAAGAGCAAGCCGGCCTTCTAAGTCACTGCCTGGCTCCTCCTCTGGGACACGTGTCTTTGCAGAGGTGACAATGCTGTAAATGCCCTTTTTTGTGTCCATATCCAGGACCTTAATTGTTCCTTGTGTCAAATTCCGGAGTGGGGGGAAGAACCCAAGCTTTCCCAGCTGTGTGGGGAATGCCCCAGCATTGTGTGCTGACTATGAAAGAGAGAGCTGGCTGAGAAGGGAAGCCAGGAGCTGGGGCTACAGTGTGCACCAGGATGTTTATGGTCCGATCTGCCCGTGTTGTGCATTTTCTTGTCCACTGAACAAGGGTCAGCTGACCAAAGGCATTCTGTATGTCTAACCTCACCTTTCCCAAACAACTCTGTGTTTTCCAGAGCACAGTGATCCCTAAAGTCATCAGGTTCAAGCCCTGAGACCTGTGAATTCTATACGGAGACTGGCCTTGCAAGTGAGACGAAGAGGGGCCAAATATCCAGAATTATTTAGGAGGACCCTAAATAAATATTTGTAGTGTCAAACCAGGCGTGATGGTACACGCGTTTAATGCTAGTGCTTGGAGACAGAAGCAGGCAGATCTCTGCATTTGAGGCCAGCCTGGTCTACAGAATGAGTTCCAGGACATCTGGGACTACTTAGAGAAACCCTATCTTGAGAAAAAAAAAAAAAAAAAAAGGATTTGGAATATCACCTGGAGTGGAGGTGGGTATTATTTTAGGACATCCAAGAAATTCTGAGACGAAGAAATGATGCTAAAGTAAGTTTACAGACGTGCAGAAGAGCTGAAATATTTACCTCACATACACTACCACTTTAAGCAGCTATACCCCATGCTGCAGACCCGGACCACACTCACATCCCTGCTTAGGGGAAGGAGTGCTAAAGTGGAGTAGGACCGTCTTCATCAGGGGCATCAGGCTTGGACTATCCAATGCTACTTTAAGCGTTGGATGAAGCTTAGAGTTAACTTTAAGCTCACTAGACTGTAGGGCCTTGCAAGGATCAGAGTCGAGCTTTGGAGGTGGGAAGGCCTTGGGCATCTCTGTGGCTCTTGTGTCATTAGAATTCTTTATGAGGGCAATCTGTCATTAAGAGGGCAATGTAGGTTAGGGCTCTCAGCAGGGTGTATGTGGGCTTATGAAATTTAGTTTAGTAATTAGTTCATGGTTAATTAGGCCTTAAATTTGGTGGTATTGGGGGGGGGAGTTGAGGTCAAACATACATTAATCCATCATCATTGGGAATTCAGGGTCTTCAATAGATCCCTAAGCACAATTAAAGTCAAAGAATATAATCAGAGCTTTGCTTGAAGGCATGAATGTGTTCAGTCATAGGAAGTGATGTAGTCAAGAGGAGCCGTTGTCAAGATGGCTACCCCACTGCATGTTGGAGCTGAGGATTCTTGAGTCACTAATGTCTCTATGAGTCACTAATGTTAGCTTTAGCATCCTTGAGACTAGAAAATTGGTTGTCGGTCACTATGGCAACATCCCTGAGATAAACAACCTAAAATGATGAAGTTGTTGTTTGAGTTCCTGGTTTCAGAGGGCCCAATCTGTGGCTGGTTGGTTCCCCTGCCCTGAGGCCTGGACTGAGGCAGAACATCAGAACAGGAAGTACATGGTGGAAGAACTCACCATGTGGTAGCCCGGGTCTCAACATCCGCTTCAAGCAGATATTGACCTACTTGCCCCCCCCCCCCCCCCGCCCCAAATAGTGCCACAACCCTTTAGTGTGGGGGCCTTTGGAGTGTGTTTAGGAACCAAATCATAACAGCTGAGACTCTGGCTTCATTGAACCTGCTTGGAGTCATTTGAGGTTGAGGGTAACTTTTAAACAATTACAGTTCTGGGTGGTGTGAGAATTTTAGGTGCGTTTAAGATCTCTTGGGCCTTTGGGGGTCTTTTGGACTATTGGACTTTAGAGTCATTCACATAAACCTGAAACTTTATGAGCAGGTGTAGGATAAGATCTAAAACCGTCTATAGGATCCTTAGGGTTCAAGGCTATTCCCGGTAGTTTTAGGGTCATGTGGAGTAATTTTGAACTGAAAGATTTGAAGGTCATCCCAGAAACCCCAGGCTTTTTTGAGTTGTCTGGGATCTTGTAGTTCAGGTTTTAGTTTTCTTAGGAATGTCTTAGCATCATTCAGGTCTATTGAGCTTCCAGGCTTGCTGTTAACATGTGTTCTGTGGCCCACCAGCAGTACTAGCCCCTGCAAGCTTGGTAGCACAGATCTCAAGGTCCTCACCAGATGTGATGGATCTCAGTCAACATTTTAACATGATCAGTCAAGATTTGCTTTCCATATCCAAGGTATTAAAGCTCTGTGCTAGAGCAACATTATGGGTTGGATCTTACCTGTTGCCCAAAGGTCATCTGTACAAGGCTTGGCTGCCAGTTTGTCCTGTTGGGAAGTGGTAGAAACTTCAAGGACTGGGGCCTTGTTGGAGGAAGTCAGGTCACTAGGGGGTCTGTCCTTGGAAGGAATATTTGACCCTCCCTCTTTCCTCTTTCATTTCCTGCTTGTTTTTTGTGATTTACACCTCTTCAGAATCTTTAAGATTGTTTAAGTCTTAGGGTAGTTCTTGGGGTTCACTTGGGATAGTTCAGTGTCATAAAGGATTTAAGATTATTTGGAGTGATTATGGCACACCGGATAGTTTGAGATGATCTAAGGTCATTTTTTTAAGTTTTCCGAAGATTTTATGGGTATCTTGTATGGGTGTTTTGCCTGCATGCTTGTCTGCACACCACATGCATGCCTGGTGCCCGTGGAGGTCAGCAAAAAGTATCAGAGCCTCTGGAACTGGAGTTGCAGATGATTGTGAGCCACTATGTGGGAGCTGGGAATCGAACCTGGGTCTTCTGCAAGAGTTCTTACCTGCTAAGCCATCTTTCCAGCTAAGATCATTTTAGAAGGGATTAAGAGAATCCTTGAATCTAGAGAATTTAGATTGGGATGCTGGGCTTGTTAATACTGAAGCTTGAAGTTTCAAGGTCTTTGTGCTTAAGATATATCTGGAAATTCGTTCCTTACACATATATCACAGTGCCTGACAAAGGCCAGGTACCACTCAAGGTATTTGGGTCATCCTCATGGAGTCTATATTTTTAGCAGAAAGTGAACACATCAACAAATTCAGGCAGTGAACTGCTTTGAAGAAAATGAAAGCGGACAGTAACTGAGGCTGATGGCTAAGCTCAGTCCAGGAATATCACCAGCCAGAGTTGCACTCCATCAGAAAGGAGCAAGCTTGTGATGAGCTGGGAAAGATTGTTCCAG